>PVKS010011901.1:0-55264 GCA_004027875.1 Aplodontia rufa | reverse complement strand
AAAAAAAAAAAAATACAATCATCATCAAAGCCTTCATAGAACAGAAATGTTATGGAAAGAGATTTCAAACTCAGAAACCAGAAGCCGAATAGAAATACATATGGGAAAATGGAGTCCTAACTCCATACATACTGAAATTTGCTCTACCTAAATTTGAATAACTAACTCTGTGAAGTTCCTTATTTGTTATATGTCAGATAGCAAATATATATGCATATATATATATATTTCATAGAGGTTTATTTAGGAAAGTAGGTACATATTCAAGGGACAATCAGGGCAATCTCAGAGAGATGTCTTTGGGGGGTAAAACAAAGAATACACATTCAAGGGAGATTGTGGGCTTTCTTCAGAAGGAGGGGCAGCCAGCAAACATATTTTTGTGGTTTATTTGCAATTGACGATAAAAAACTAGAAACAAAGGCCTGTGTTTAAGTCCCAACTCTATTTATTTGACTAGAATTAAATATGATAGGACATTTTAAATTACATCATAGATTTGTTATTTGGTCCTAAAATGCTAAGTGATTTTGTTCAGACTTCACTCACTTATCCTCCAAAAATAATATTGATTGGTTTTTGAGGACTAGAATTATTGAGAGAGGAGAAAATAGCAATATTTTCAGAAATTTCTATAGTAAAACAAAGTTAAAGGGTTTATATTTACAATAATTAGAAGACCGAGAAAAAAAAACTCAAACTGTGAACATACTTCATAACATTTTTCTTTCTATAGATAAGACACTAATTTAAATGACACAGTATTGAATATCACCAAACCTTTATACATTGGACCTGTGGGGGATCATCAGAAAATATGTTCTTGATGTAAAGATATGGTTTTTGCTTTGTTTTGTTTTGTTGTAATCCTGACTTTTGGCTTCCCTCCAATATTTTTTTTTAAAGTCCTTATGTAGTTTTCAATCTAATTACTTACCTAGTAAAAATAAGAGGGGATTCAGAGTGGAAAAGTCCATTTTAATGTAAGTGCTCTGGCGTTTAACGCATCCTAATATTTCTCATCTGTTGCTCTTGCTTTGTAGTCAAAGGCTTTGGATATTATTCCCTTAAAAAAGCAACCCTGGATATTGTATAATACAGCACCATTTCATTGTAATGCAGAATGCATAGCTTCAAGTGTTTGTAACACTCTCCAGCCAGTCTCTTTCACACCAAAAAATAGACATAGGGCCAATGTGAATGCATGCGGTTTTTTTTCCCCAGCTCCACTAATCTTGCAGCTGACATCTTAGCAAACAATTAAGCATTCAAGAAAGTTTACAAAAATTAAAGCCAAATGGCCAGCCACTCCCTATTGATAATCTCCAACTCATATATTTTGCCAAAAATTGCACTGACGAAATATGGTCACTTTAAAGGAGCAATCATTATTCGGCAGCAGAACCACCTGGATCAACCCGGTCTGTTTAATTCATTCAAATGTTTTTGTTGTTGCTATTAATATTCTTAGAAGCGAAGACATTCTGGGGAGCCTTAATAGAGCTTCATCTGAAATCCTCATCATTTATAAAACATTATATATTTATTTTAAAGCGATTTGTAAAAGCCACAGTGAATCCCCACACAGCTTTCTTGTTGAGGTTATAGGGAAGAACATTATAAATTAGAGGTTGCTTTTCTAGTTCCAGAATTTTCCTTTCCTAAAGGGGTTATAAAAAGATTTTCACCAAATCCCAGCTTAGGAAAAAAGGAAGAAACATTATTTCTCTGCTGTTTTCTTCACAGTCATAATGCTGTGAAGTGCTTTTTTGAACCAAAACCTGGCAACCCTCAACACCTGAGGCTGTACCAACATATATTGGGCCACCTGTTCCTGCAGGTCATAGGTAAGGACCTGTGGGAGGCAGCTCTTCCTGGCATTTGTCTCCTGTGGTAGGGTAACCGACAATTCTCATCTCGACAGCACTGAACTGCACTACATGCCCCATCTGTGCTCTCAATCCCTTCCCACTGTCCATGCTATGTCAAAATCAACCAGTCTACCGTGGTTGGCAATTCTTCAGTAGTTGCGCTGCCCCTCTCATAAAAGTAGAACTCACTATCTGAGAATTCCACCTCCAGTTTCCCTGCATAAGCCAAACAGGTTCATTCAGTATGGAAATTAAAATACGGATATGAAGCACTTTCTAGACATCACTGTGGCCATCTGTGCATCTCGGTACCAAGTGTCTATACTGTTTTTACCACTTTTGCCATTTCACACATACCTTTTCTCACTCAGGCCCTCTTTCACTGCCTTCAGATCTGAGGCATTTTCTAGAAAGTTCTCATCATTAATATCTTCTCAGAATTTTGGTGGCATGTTATCTTCAATGGTAATTGCCGTTTAAACACAAATCTTCTTTCCAACTAAATCATAAGGCAGGACTATATATCTATAGGCACCTTGTATTACTGTTCTTGACAAAGTACATTTTCTTGGAATTTCAGAGAATTTCATGAATTGTATTTTCTTTTTGTCTGGGGTTGGGGGCGAGGAATTGAACATGGGGCACTTCACCACCAAGCCACATCCCAGCCTGTTTTATTTTTTATTTTGAGACAGGGTCTAGCTAAGTTGCTTAGGGCCTTGCTAAATTGCTGAAGCTAGCTTTGAATTTGTGCTCCTCCTGCCTCAGCCTCCCTAGCTACTAGGATTACAGATGTGCTCCCAGCCCAACTATGAATGGTATTTTCTAAAGCTATATTCCCTGAATGGAAGAACAAATACATGGAATCAAAACGGATGGTCTTGTAGTGACTCTAAAATTTTCAGATACAAATTTTCCAAAAATATTTAACATTCAGCATGAGGAAAGCTACGTGCTATGTCCTCATCCTCTGGAGCATATAATCCTACATTACTATCAACATCAAGTGATCATGACTCTTCAACTCTGAGTCACACTTTCTGTGGTCTTGAGAAAGTTGGCTTTTCAGCACTTTTTTCAATTTGCCTTTTTTGGGAAATGTACCTTTCCTGGGACTGTGGTGACATGTTAAGGTTTTATAGAAATATTCAAGTAATAAAAATCAGGCTAATAAAAAGTTCATTGTTATTTTCAGAAGATATGTCAGCAGAAACAAGATTGACTTATTCTTGTCGAGTTGATTTTTACTCTATGACTCCTTGTCTGCCAAAATCCAGTGTTCTCAATCTTTTCCAGTGAGTCTGAATCTCTTGTCAGTTGCTTAGCTCTCCTTCACGCTATCATGGAGAGAGCCTGTTACAGGCAATCTAGCTGCTGCCAATTCATCAAAAGATTTTATCTTTTTAAATCATTCTCTACATTCTGCATGTAACAATTTATTTGTTTTTATTTTTTCACAGAATACTTGCAGAGCTCTAATGGCATTAGGTACCCGACATTCAATAGGTTGGATGGCACTTGGTGGCACTGGCCTCTGAGTATTCAATGAGAATACTGTTTGGTTCTTTTTCATTTTAATTGCTGGAATGGCTGTGGATATAAGTTGCTCCACACAAAAGGGTGACAAATAATGATGAAAGACACCAGAGTGCTCTCATGTGTGGCTTCGTCAAGAAGGAGAAAAGAGATTATTGCAGCTGAACTGATCACATGGAATTTGCTGGGCCCTCCACCCCCGTCACCACCATGTCTCTCCACTAAAACGAAGTTCTTACGGTCTAGGCATGATCCAGTTGAATAACACACAAAAATTGATCCTATTAACAATGACCTTTAGAATGTCCAAAGACATAACGCTGCCTTTGTTAGGTTCCAACACAAGCATTCCCAAATCCTTAAAGGAGCAAATTGTTTCTGGTTCTGCCGTTTTCTTCCTAGGGAACTGTTGCCTCCAAACAGAGCTTCTTTGGCAGGTGGTGGGGCAAGGATCCACACAAGCCTTCAGTTAAAACAATGCGCTCGAGGGCCTTCCCAGCAACTGAGTCGTCACTTGTATTTTTTAATTAACATTTTAATCCTTTAAAATCATTTAATACTAGGCGAATATGTTAATGCTGCAAATCAATGCTAAGAAAAGTGTCAGAAGAGATAATAGGTAAAATTAATTATTTTATGATCTACCAGGTTTTCAATTGTTCTTTTGTTTTAATTTTTTTTTCTATTACCCTCATAGAGCATTAGTGATCTCGAAGGAAAAAATGAATCTGTATCCCAAATTACTGAACATTTATGTGCCTGATGCAGTCTGGATTTGTCATCCTGTTTTTTGGTAGCAAAGTGGCTTTAAAGTTCAGCAACACTGAGGAAACCTGGGCTTCCCCCTTCCTCAGCTGGGGCTACTCCTTTTTCTTTTCCTGTTCCCTCTGTTTTGGGGAATAGCCCCTGATCCTTCAAAGGAAGTTTTCCAGATATCTGTACCCCTTTCCCACCTGAATATCTTGGCCCATGACCCCCATTCCTCAGCCAGCCTTAGGCCCTGGTATCTGTGGCCCTAACTGCTGGCCTTTGCCTTAAACTGTCTCTGGCAGTTTTCTTATTTAAGCCATTGGAAGCAGCCTTTGAAAAACTAACTCATAATAGGATAAACTGTGCATAATTATGCAACCACTTCAGCAAGGGGATACTGACTGTGTTAGGTCCTGTTTTTAGACCTTTCAAAACAAAATCTCTCTCTTCCAGCCTCTCTCCTTCATGCCTAATCAAATTTTTACTTGCACACATTTTTATTATTACATGGTAGACTAATACACAAAGCTCGGTAGTTACAATATGCTACTGATCATTACAGAATCTAGAAAAAATTCACTGATGACTAAAAAGAAAGGTTGTGGTTTTGAAGTTCTCTCAACAGGAATTTTATTGAATAACACCAATGGCAATGACTCTACGTTAAAGGAGAACATCTACAATCAGGCCTCGGACACACATGTTAATAAATGAGGAACAGTTTTATGTCTTTCCACAAGAGAATCCAAACATTTCTATCAGAGAATCAGAGTCAGGGAAATGTTTTCTTTCATTAAATTCTATTCACTCTGTGTTGCTGTTTTAAATCCTTCAAAATCTAGGTATGAGACTTATTTGAAGAAGAATAGGTTCCCTACAACCATCACCAAGCTAAATTCTGAGGACAGGAAAAGCAATGTGCCTTAACCATGTCATGTTCGTTAACCTCAAAATCCTTTGTGCAGCATTATGGTTTTCTATAGAAGGTTCCAACAGTGGGGGAGGATTCAGGTCTGTGTAGTGATGAAGTCCCCAGTGGCAGACAAAATGAGGTTTAGTATCTTAAGGCTGCAAGGATTTAAAAAAAAAAGGATGGAGGGGATAATGAAGACAAATCTGGTTAGAATTGAGAAGGGTGCTCTCAGATCTAAGAAAACACCTACCCATCACACCAACTCCTCATCACTGTGTTGTGAGATATCACAAAAGCCCTCAGACAGAAGCCCCTGTTTTCCCTGAATGGCTACAGTTCATTTCTGGGATAGCTAGTTTCAGAGTTTCCAATCACCACTACAAACAGCATTTCTTGAGTAAAAAGTACATACATATAGTTGTTGATAATGAGTTAGTTAGATTTCTTTGTTGTTTTTGTAATATATTCAAAGAGAAAAGTTGAAAGCATAAACTCAGGATTTGGTTGTGTTAATCAGACTTTCCCAGTTTTCACATTCTAAAGTGGGAAATACGAAAAGACTTTGTACCCTGCTTAAAAAAAAAAAACAACAAAACTCTAAAACAGTATAAGATGTCACAAGCTTCTACTTTCCCATTGCTTTTGTTAGGCGATTCTTTTTTCATAAAAGAAAACCTGGTTTGCTGTTAGTGTTCTCATAGTTTTTAATGGGATCTTCCAACACACTAACGCCTGATGGAGTCAATAGATCCAGAACACTTCTAGGAAGGATTTTCTTATCTGTAAATTTCAATTTTCTCCTACAAAACAAAACAAAAATAGCATTAATCTAAAAAATTTACAATAATTTATATTTAAAGTAGGAGGGACCATTCTTCTTGCCAGGAAAACGTCTTTTCTGATGCCTCTGAAGAGTCTAGCATTTTATTCTTATGCCCTGTGTACAGTGGGAGGGAAATTGAGAAGTTTGAATGGAAACTGAAAGAACCGTTCTTTGTGCAGCTCACTCTCTCCTGATGTGGTATGTGTTCCAGGAAAGAGGACAGGCACTGAGACTGAACACAAAAATCAAAATGGATTTTACTCCGCCTTCGGTAAACAGCATGGCACAAAAGTCCATTGTGCTATGAGATAACTGCTAAGATGAATGGAGCTGGCTGTCACGGAGGTGATTGTGGGGCCGGTCTCTATTGGATCACAGTCCAGGGCTGAATTCCTTTCTGGTTCATCAGGGTCTGTTGGTACCACAGGAAGTGTCATGATCCTTTTTTTTTCACCAGGGCCAGATGGTGTCCTTTTTGAGGCCTTACTAATGCCCAGTTTTCCACATGTAAAACTCCTGGGAAAATGACCTAACTCACAGCTGCTTAGTGAGGCTTGAGCAGGTCTTTAGAAAGACTTCTGTCAAGAGCAAGAAGATTGTACCACTAGCAGAGTAAAGGGGGAGGCTGCTGCCAGAAATGTATCAATTACAAACTATTTCTAAACTACTATCATCACTCGAATTACGGTTTGCATAATGTGCATCTTCATAGGCAATGCCTGAAAGAATATTTCACAAAAGCAACTAATTGCTATGGATGCTGATTGTTTTCCTAGCAGAAGTTTTACCTTCCTTGAGAGCAGATGGCCTGAATAAGAAGAGAAAATGTGGTCCAGAAGGGTCGGAAAGGACAAAAAGTGAAAGATTCCCTAGATAGCTGCAAGGAGCCTGGGGAGAGGGGAGGGACCTGGTGTTAAAAAAGCTGGAAGAAGAGGAAACTTTTGATGTATGTGGGCCGTGTTTACCAGGAATGATTCCCAAGGGTGGATGACTGCAGGTGTGATATTTAGAAAGCAAGATGCCTCTTCTATTAACAGAGTTACACTGAGAAGACATCAAAGTGCTTACAGGGGTCAGTGAGATTCATAATAAAAGTTACCGTAGGATTTTTCTCCCACCCCAGAAAAGCATTAGCAGTAATTACATTGGAGATAAAGCAACGTTTAATAGCATCTTGAATCCTTATACATTTTTTTAAATGAGTTGAATAGTAATTGGTTCTTGTTTGTTTGTGGGTACATTTTGGCCTTTGTGGGAATATTTTAAACCTGATTATTGTTTCCATCTTGTTTAAAGGGGCCCTTTCCAGCAATTAATGTTTTCATTAACATTTTATTTAATTAATTTGTGACAAATGACAGATTTTGCCTGTCATGTTTGAATGATATATTGATTTTTTTTAATCTAAGGCAAATGAAAGGGAGTTTGTATTTTTGTTGTTGTTGTTCCAAATTATGGCCAAAAAAATTACAAACAAGTGAAACATAAGAATAGTTATTATGAAAATCTGTATAAAATTCTTTTTTTCCCAATCTATGATGCTTATGCAAATATGCTTAACTTTTAAGGTCATGTAAATCTTTAACATATTACTGGAGAGGGAAGGAAAATTAGGATACAACATTTGGTTTATTTTAACCAATTGCCTAACAATTCTGAAATAAATGTCTGATCTTATGTGTCTTAAACCTAACAATTGCTGTGCAGTAAGTTGGCAGATCAGTGACATAAGAAGGACACAATATTTTCACAATTTTCATTCTGCTGGTGTTTTTTTTTAAATAAAAACATACAAGACAGTCATTAGGTATCTTTATTACTCTGATTCTAAAAAAAAACAATATTCATAATTTGCAGATTATTGACTTCACTTTTTGTATTTATTTCACAGAACTTTGCCTGCCATGTATAAATGGTCTTGATTTATGCCTCTATGTCTGTTGTCAGAAAGGTGATATTCCAAAGAAGCATCTTGATGAGAGGCCATCAAATTCAGAGTGATTAGCATTTTGCTTGAAATATTAGTGATTTTGTTCACATTTTAAGATGCCCATCTCCATGGAGAATTTAAAATTGTACACTTAGGACACTAATTTGACAAGGTAGGAGAGAAGGAAGTGCTTTCTCCTCTAATTAGTAACCAGAGGATTAGAACAAAGACCCAAAAATTTATTAGGGTATAATTTGTTTATTTGTTTGTCTGTATTTTACAATAATAATAAAAATTAGCAGAAACATTTTTTTAATCTAATTCTGCTAATTGGTACTGGTTTCCCCTTTGTTTTGAAACACCTACCCTACCTCTGGAGTCCCAGGTCAGCAGAACAGACGCAGGTATCCTGCATCCATACAGGATCCATGCTGCACAGCTAACGAGCTCTAGGGATAGAACCAGGATTTCCTCCACTGGGTCAGTTACATGCAGCCCAGCTTTCAGCAAAAGCTAGCCTTCTGTCTCCTTTCTTTCATGAGCAGGGTTACGTTTTGTTGTGGCACAAAGAAATCCTTCCCTCCCTTGCTCACAAAGCCCCACAGCACTGGCTGTCCTTTATCAACTGCTCTTTTCTTTCTCTGAATGCTATATTTTTTTATTTACATAAGAATTCTTGTAGATGTTTTATTTACATATGTATTTACTCATTTCAGATGAATGAAAAGAAATGATGAAACCTGAAACCCGAAAGCACAATTTTACAAAGACTATAAACCATCTCTGAAGCTGTCACTGTGCCAGAAGCAACTCTAATCTTGCTTTATTTGTTTTAATTGTGGGCAATTGTCTTAATTGTCTTACTCTTCCTATGTTGGGTAGAAATTTAGGAACTTTGCAGTGTCTTTCTAAGAGAGGAGTTTGAGGCTATGTAGCCTTGTGTGGAGACAAGGAGGAAGAGAAGAGTGCCATTTGAAAACAGTCTCTCTGCTTAGGGAAAAACTGCTCAGACAATTCAAGGAACCATCCAGGACAGAACTATGTTGAGCCATGACACAAGAGAATGAAACAATCTTTTATGTGAATTTTAAGATATGACTGATGAAAAGCAAAGGATATTCTTTGAAACAATCAAAAATTAGTCTTCAACCATACTCTTGATTTAAAGAAATTCTAACCTTTTTCAAGAATATTTATTCAGTCTACAGAGAACAAAAATTCAAATTACCCAGTTTAATATTAATTTATAGCAGACACTGGAACCTCTCCATATTTTTTCATTATAATAACTTCTGGAAACGGGAGGAGGGAACTTCTTATTGAAAGTTTTAAAGTCATTTCTCAAACAAAAGGCTTAATTATGAAATATGCTCTTTCCATTTTTTAAAAAAAACATACTAAATAAAGAAAAAATTGTTATCCTCTGAGACTTCCCACATGTTTGAAATTGGTAACTTCTCAGAACTTAACCTATAAAGGATTACAATTTCCCAGACAAAATTTTACTCATATTTTTGTTATTATATTAGCAAATAGTTACTGGCATGTCTACTCCAACCATGTAATTAGTCTGGGCATGAGCAATATAAAGATGCCAACATAGACCCTCTTCCATAAGATGTTTGGTGGTATCCCTTGATCATCAGGGACTACCAGTATGTATACCATAGGATGTAGAAGGGTGCTCTAGAGAGTAGCATCCAAATCACATCACCCTCTTCTCCTCTTTAATTTCTTGAAGATACAGCTTAAGATTGCATTATACACAGTAGCAGTTCTATAAATGTCACTGCTATTAAATTCTAGTTATTGTCACTCAAATTTCCATTATTAAAAATTTTTTTCACTCATTCTTAAAAATATTCCTGGAAGGCAAGGTTGCTGTCATTGCTAATGTTCTTGTGTAATCTGTTTTCATGGATTATCACAAAATTTTTCTATTAATTAAAATTATAAGACTACTTTCAGTTCATTAAAATTCTAGGTTGCTCTTCCACTCTAGACTGTGAAGGTTCTGAAACCTAGGTCACCTGTTCAGTCTTTGGCTCCCACATCTCTCGTTTAACACATTTGCTTGCAAGCTAGTTAGGAAAGACCAGCTGACCAGGCAGGCACCCCCAGGACATGAGCATCAATTAAGACAGAAGGGGTTGTAAAGCTATGGATTTTCCTGCTGGAAGGAAACTTGGAGGTCAGCCAACAATCTCATTCTTCATAAGAGAGAAGTCAAAGGAGGGAGGGAACCTTGTCTTACTTGTCTACAGTAACTGACAAACACAAATGGTACAAACTTTGTGCCTGGTAAGTGGCTAAATATTTTGCATACACTGTTTCATCCTTAAAATCTGAGGTGGTTGCTAAACTCTGTATTTTTCCAGTTTAAAAAACTTACTGAGGCTTTTAGGAGTTAAGTAACATACTTAGGTTCTATAGCTAATAAAAAGCAGAACCACAATGAAAATCTGACTCTGAAGCCCAAGTTCCCTTTCCCACCCATTATTATAATATTTTTGTGATTTTTTTTTACAGGCAGTACTAATACATGGTGTTAGATTTGTAATATTAAAATTTTCTGATCAATATAGACTCAATAAATGAGAAGACAGGAGATGGGAGAGAGAGGAAAGGATAGGGAAGGAGGAGCTAAGGATGCCAAAAAAAAAGAGAGAGAGAGAAGAAAGAAATCTCAGTACTGTAACTTCCCTGGTTTCTAATTTGTCTACTTTGCTTTCAGTTCAATATTACAATTTCTTAAAATGGTCCTACAGACTGTTATTTAATGAATCTTAATTAGTATACTCCAAAGATTAAGTAAACAGAATCAGGCCAATAGAATAAAAGTTATTTTGTAATATAAAAAGCTTCTCATTAATGATCTAAAACCATTAACACTATTACCTCACTAGCTGGAAAAATTACATTAAATTCCTGCATTTATATAAACATTACAAAATTTAAAATTCAATAACCTGAATATAGTTGAGAAATCAAATACATTATCTTTTCCACAAAGGGTAAACACTGAATTTTGCATAAATTTATTAATTCAAGACATTAAAGAAAAGCCTATTGGTTTAGATATTTAAGAACTTAGGATTGTGCTTGCATCAATGCATTTTGTATTTTAAAAATATTTTCAAGTTAATATTTTGTTTTCTTTATGTTTGATCTGTTGTATATGCATAAAACATATATAACATTAATCTTCTAAATAAGCCAAATCTATGTGATTCTTCTATAGTTTTTCATCATAAAAACTATGCAGCAAATTATATATTAAGACAAAATGTTACTGCAATGCAAGGTATAGATGAGCACTTTCTCATAAATAATATTGGATTTTCTTCCTCTCAGATACTCTTTATAATGCATTTTGACATTATCAAATAGGTTTCAAATTCAGTATCATTGCTATTATGTTTATCTATGGTCCTAAATGCAGTATTATTGTTATCATTTAATATTTAATTCTATACCTTGCATTAGGTGTCTAATATATACCTTACTGTTTTAGTCAATTTTCATCACCATGACCAAAACACAAGAGGAAAAGTTTACTGTGGCTCATTGTTTCAGAGGTTTTGTCCATGATGGGCCCACTCCATTACTCTGTGCCTAAGGAAAGGTGGACCATCATGGAAGAAGAGCATGATGGAGGAGTACTATTCCATTCATGGCAGCCAGAAAGCAGAAAGAGAGAGGGGGAAAAGCACCACTAAGAAGATGAACCCTTCCAGGGCAAGACCCCAGTGACCTACCTGCTCCAGCCACACCCCACCTGCCTACAGCTACCACTTAGCCTATTCAAACAAGAGTGGACTGATTAGTTTACAGCAATCACAATCTAATCATTTCACCTCCTGAACATTTATGCATTGACACAGAAGGTTTTGGGGAACACCTTCTATCTAAACCATAACAATGATCCTGAGCCAGGTATTACTAGATAGTCAAATAAATGTTTGTACAGAAATGAACACTAGGCTTCTATTTTCCTTGGGGGATTATTTCAAAGTCCTTTAAGTTTTAGATATTTTAATTTTTTAGAGATTCAAGGTTTCAATGAAAAGACTAGTGGCCAGTCCTTTATCATTTATTTCAGTTCAGGCTTTATCTCAAGCCAGCGCTTTTACAAATGTTTCTTACTGTGTTCATTTAACTTACTTGGATTCATAGATTACTTTGCATTCTTCCTTCAAAAAGAGAAAACATACCACTTTTAACTAAGATAATTTTGAAACATAATAGTCCATAGTGCTTTGAATTTAGAAAATGTTTTGCAAAGTAAGACCAACAGCCCTGACAGGTCTAATTCCAATTATGTTGTAGTCAAATATTCTCCATATAAATTTTTGTAATTTTGTGAAAGTAAAACAAATATATTTCCTTTAAGTAATGTCTTTAACAAAATTATAGAAACCTTGGCTCCAATTGTGACAGCTAAAAGGTGGGCAACTTTACATCAATTATACTAAGTCCAGAGAACTTTTATAAAGTGGTGAAAACAACCCATATTTAAAGTTCAATGGAGTTGAGATTTCTTCACCTGAAAAAAAGGAGAAACCTTGGGAAGGGGCTACTCACTTATTAATTCAGAAATAAGCAGAAGATTAAGGAAGACCACACACACACACACACACACACACACACACACACATATATATATACTGGAATTTCAAGAAATGTTAATTTAGAGATAAGATATGATATCTTGTCTATAAAGTAATGAAAGGTATTTGAAGCCTTGTATTATTTCCAGCTTTGATTTACTTAGGAACAAAATAATCCAGACAAACTCAATTTAACAAAATAATTATGTGAAATGTAGTTATTTACAAACAAGTTTTCCTCCGGATAGCATCTCAGGGAAAATATTTTTATTTCATATACATGGTATCTAGTGACTTTATTTTCTCTCATATTACGTTTGTTACTATTACTGAAAGTCTAATGAAGCCATTATTCATGGTTAGCTAAGGACAAATAATTTGACCATAAATGTTTGCCCCCTACTTGGCAAGTAAGTGAAGATCTCTTTCTTATGCCTCTAATTTAGCCTATAAGTAATTGTAGATTCCTCCCCCAAATCCCCATGATAAAAAGTCTCTGGAGTTCAAATGAATGATTTCCTGTTAGATTATCCTATTAGATTCTTTCATTATTTTTGTACCATATGATTCCAAAGATGGCCTATGCTGGCACTGGTAATGTCAAACTTTTCCACCAACAGTTCAATCAAGAAAAATATCCAATCAAGAAAACAAAAATTACTGCAAATATTGAAAACATCAAGATTTTAATACAGAAAATGGATCACAAACTAACTGAAAGAATCAGAACATCAAGAATAGCAAAGGGAAATAGAGATGCAGAAGACATTATTTCCCCCAAAAAAAATTTTAGGAAATTGCTCCCATATCAAGTACAATGTCCGTAAGCCCACACTCCTGCTGAGTTCCTTGGAGACATAGGGTTTGTCACTTCTGCATTTGAATTACACTGTGTCCACAGTGCAAGTAACCAAAAACTAGAAATTAGTGCTTTTGCTATTGAAGCCCAGAGCCATCTGTAGTCACCCATGACACTCACTTCTACAAACTGATATAGATGAGATAGATTTTCCTCTCACCTTCCGATCTACTGCAGCACATCACATTGGCAAACACCTAATAGCAAAGTAGCAAGAAAAACTGATAACTTACAGTTTGCAGACATCTAACCCCAGCAATACAAAAGAAAATTAAAATAGCTATTCTGCAAAAAGCTCTGTACAGGTTCAATGCCTATCAAGATACCAATATCATTCTTCACAGATATAGAAAAATCAATTCTCAAATTCATTTGGAACAATAAGAAACCCAGAATAGCCAAATCATTACGAAGCAATATATATATATACACTGTAGAGCTGATTAACAAAAACAGCATGAATATTGGTATCAAAATAGAGATGAAGACCAATGGAACAGACCACAAGACACTGAGACAAACCAACAAATCTTTAATCATATGATATTTGACAAAGGGGGTAAAAGTATAGCTTAGAGGAAGACAGCCTGTTCAACAAATGGTGCTGGACAAACTGGACAGTCCCATGCAGAAAATTGAAATTAGATCCTTATCTTTCACCCTGCACAAAAATCAAATCAAAATGGATCAAAGAATTAGGAATTAAACCACCTACCATACAATTATTAGGAGAAAAAATAGGATCAACACTCTACCATAGTGGTGTAGGCAACCTACATCCTTAACAAGACTCCCATAGGGCAAAAATTACAGCCACAAATCAATGAGTGAGATACCATTAAAATAAACAGCTTCTGTACAGCTAAAGAATTAGTAAATAATGTCAAGAGAAAGCCTACAGAATAGGAGAAATTCATGGCCTACTACTCCATCAGGGGCCTAATATCCAAAATATACAAAGAACTCAAAAAACTTAACATTGAAAACACGACTGGAGTGGTGGCTTGGCAATTATGGCACTTCCTGGTATGCTGGCAAACGCTGGTTTAAACCCCGGCACCACACACACAATGAAGTGTAGGAGCAACGAAAGTCACATGAAAAACTAAAAATTTATTACCTCTAAAAAAAAAACCCAATCAATAAATGGGCTATGGCACTAAACAAAATTCTCTATAGAGGAAATTCAACAAGCCAATAAATACATGAGAACGTATTCTATATCATTAGCAATCAGAGAAATGCAAATAAAAACTATGTTACAATTTCACCTCACTCTAGTCAAAATGGCAAAGATGAAGAATACAAACAATAACAGCTGCTAGAGGGGTTGTGGGGAGAAAGGAGCACGAACACATTGTTGGGGGGACTGCAATCTGATTCAGCCACTCTAGAAAGCAGTGTGGAGAATCCTCAAAAAACTAAGGATGGAGCCATCATATGACACAGCTACCCCATTCCTGGGTGTTTTCCCAGAAGTGTTAGAATCAGCATATTACAGTGGCACAGCTACATCAATGTTTATAGCAGCTCTATTTATAATACCTAAATTACGGAATCAACCTAGATGCCCTTCACTGGATGGATGGATTCAAAAACTGTGAGATACACACACACACACACACACACACACACACACACACACACACACAATGGAGTTCTATTCAGCTATTAGAATGATATCAGGTAAATGGATGGAAATGGAAAAAATCATGCTGAGTGAAATAATCCAAACCCAGAGACTTAAGGGTTGAATGTTTTCTCTCATATATAGAAGCTAGAGTAAAACCTAGGATAGAATGAAAGTCAAGCTTAATTAACAGACCTACCAAATTCTAAGCAACACATAAACCTAGGGGAACCATATCTGTGTGGGGAAGAAGATGGTGAGGGGAGGAGAGAGGGAGGGAAAAGGGAGGGGTTATCAATACTGTACACTTGACTCCCATGAGAAGCCAAATTATACTCAGGCAGGCATATAAATCTAAAAATTTCAAAAATTAATATATGTATACACGGCCATTTATATCCATAACATGGGGGAATTACAGAGGAGATAAGAGACCAGGGAGCGGATGAAGGGGGGAGATCCTGGACAAGATTAGGTTTAAGTTACTTTTTCATTACATATCTATGTTTGAATGTGAAGCAACAAAATATGTAAGACTATGTGGAACTAATAACAATAAATAAATAAATAAACACACACACATACATACATACATACATAAACAAATTACTGCTTTATAGATACCCAAAAAATGGTGAATGTGACTTTAAGTGTGTTAATGCCTAGCACAGAGCCTATCACCTAACTTGTGACCCAGGGATATTTATCAAATAAATGACTGATGGAATAAAGGACTGATTAGACATTAATAGAGCACTTCCCATTTTTAAATTTCCTAGTTTTATTTCTATTTCCCAAAAATGTTTAAGGTGGTTTATTAAGATACTTTTACAATTAGAAAATTAAAATGAAGATAAAATAATAAGACTCACTTAAGAAGGGAGTTAGGAGGACAATTTTAGAACAAATGAAACTAATTTTTTACTGAAGGCAAAATACTATTGCAACATAAAGCATAGGACATGCATCCATTTAAGTCTTAATAGTATATGGGGGCATCCTTACATTTTTTAATGTCTTTTATTTATCTAAAATTAAAATGTATCTGTATTTTTTACCCACAAAATTTGGCAACCTTGTGCCAGAGGACACAATTTTCTTTTCCTTATTCTATTTTATTATTATTTAACATCAACATCACAAAATGGTATGTAGAACATGTAGCAGGAGTTATTATTACTAAACAGTTCTATATAACGAAATTTCTTATTCGACTTTAAGACCTTAATAGTTGGGTCTCTCCAAAAAGGGAGGAAAAAAAAAACCATGGTGATTCACATTTAGTAACATTTTATATTTACAAAAAATTTCCCATATGTTCTCATTTAAAATACACTGCAGTCTTATGAGATGTGCCTAATTATGGCTGTATTTCACATTTTATAAAAATGAGACTCGTAGCATTTAAATAATTTGTCCAAGTTCCCATGATTAGCATACATACTGCCACTTGACTGTTTCCCCTTATGTCCATGAACTTTCTGCAGCCCAATATCTTCAACACTGAAATTAAAACATGCTTAATATAAACATGAAGGATAAGCCTAGCCCAAAAAGAAACTTAAGAGGGGGACAAAATATTACATGGAGGAGAGACAGCCTCTTCAAAAAATGGTGCTGGACAAACTGGACAGCCACTTGCAGAAAGTTGAAATTAGACCCATATCTTTCTCCTTGCATGAGAATAAAATCAAAATGGATCAAGGAGCTAGGAATTAAACCAGCCACCTTGCAACTGATGGAAGACAAATTAGGTCCAACATTTCAGCATTTGGGAGTAGGCAAAGACTTTCTCAACATGTCTCCTAAAGTGAAGGAAATAAAGTCAAAAATCAGTGAATGGGATGCCATAAAGCTAAAAAGCTTTTGTACTGCCAAGGAAACAATCAAAAGAGTCAAGAGGTTTCCTATGGAAATGGAGAGAACCATGGGCTATGACTCCTCTGACAGGGGCCTCATATCCAGAATCTACAAAAATCCTCAAAAACCTCAACTACAAAAACACAAACAACCCAATCAATAAATGGGCCAAAGAGCTAAACAGAAACTTCTCAACAGAGGACATTGATCAAGCCAATGAGTACATGAGAAAGTGCTCTAAATCTGTAGTAATCAGAGAAATGCAAATGAAAACTACATTAAGATATCACCTCATGCCAGTCAGAATGCCAAAAATGAAGAAAATGAACAATAATAGATGTTGGAGGGGTTGTGGAGAGATAGGCACTCTAACACACTGTTGGCAGAGCTGCAGACTGGTACAGCCCCTCTGGAAAGCAGTGTGGAGAATCCTCAAAAAACTAGGGATGAGCCCACCATATGATCCTGCTAGTCCACTCCTGGGTATCTTCCAGGGGATTTAGAATCAGCACATTATAGTGACGCAGCAAAATAGATGTTCATAGCAGCTCAATTTACAATAGCTAAATTATGGAAACAATCTAGATGTCCCTCAATGGATGAATGGATCCAAAAACTGTGGTACATATATATACCATGGAATTTTACACAGCAATTAGAAACAATGATATTGCAGCTTTGAAGGTAAATGGATGGCTGTGGAAGAAATTATGCTGAAATTATGAAATCAGCATAACCCAGAGAACCAAGGGTCGAATGTCTTCACTCATCTGTGGAGGCTGGAACTAGACCCTGGCCATTGAGAAAAGAGGTCTATTATCATGTTTTAAATCCAGATAAGGTGTAATGTTATACAACCTAATACATTTTAGAGATGTTTTGGGAAGGGGAGGGGAGTGATAACTGTGGGTAATTGGGGGAGGGGACACTTTGGGGGGTAAATCTAATCTTCAGAATCTATATATATTATATTATTTTGTTAAAAGATGGTGTGATTGTTCAACAAATAAATTTCTGAATAATAAAATACTGCAAAAAAAAGGAAAAAAATGAATTCCACTTGCTTTTCCTTAGTGAATAAGGGATAGAGTTTTTTGGTTTCCAATTGCATTTCTTCAAAACTAGGTCATTTTGGAGTCAACAGGCATTGCAATACCTATTGAGGAAGCAAAGATAAGTAAGGCATCATCTGGAAATTGTTAATGTACAGTCTATAGGGAAGATAATGCTTATGAATGGAAAGTTTAATTACTCAACCCTTCCACTCCAGGTTGCTAAAAGACATAAACTGGGCACTGTTGACTAATGTTGCATTTAAATCCCCTAAGGGGCACTGTGCAAATAATTTTATCTATCATCTCTGCACTCTAATGAATACATATATACATATATATATACACATATATATGTATATATATAGCATACATATATAACATATGTATATTATGCATATATACAGTGATATACAGTGTACACACTCTTTCTTTACTCAAGTATTCAGAAATAGGATTAATATCTACTTTACAGACAGTCTGTGTGATGGACTTTTTGTGTATATGTTTATTAAAATTTGAACAATAACATTTTACCCATCTATGTCTTTACCCATCTATGTCAGAGCAGTTGTATGATGAGTTTCCACTTTTTTGAGATAGTACTATTAGGAATCAGAGCTCCCATGGGGATCTCCAGAGGTCACCTCTTCCACTCTGCTGGCCTCAGGCAAAGCTACTTCTAATAATTTAAGTCAAAGGTTCTCTCTTCTTAAAAGCAAGCACGTATAGTTATTTGCTGTATCTCCTCTACAGTGACTCTCCTGTCATTTTGGAAATCCAAATTCTTTTTTTTTTTTTTTTTTTAGTGAGAGAGAAAGAGAAAGAGAGAAACAATTTTTATTTAGTTTTTCATTTGGCTTTCATTGCTCTGAGCCTCGTTGTGTACGTGGTGCTTATGTTTGAACTCACATACTTGTGCATGCTGGCCACCGCTCTAGCCCCAGATTCTTTTTAAAATATGAAAGTCTTTACCACCTTCAAAAATTTAAAAGACAATACATTTGTTGTCTCTCACCACTATTTTAGGCTCATGCTTAAATAAAAACTGATTCTAAAACAAATACTCATGGCCATGTGTATCTGAAAAAGTTGTCCTATTGTAGTTCAATAAAGGTTACTCATTCCAGGTTACTTTTCTTTGGATGCTCTGTCTGTGATTAAACAAACTGCTTCTTACCTTTGATAAACCTCCTTTGTATAATCATCCTGTGTTCATCCAACTTCATCGGGATAAATGATCGCTTTAAAATTTTCTAAGGTACTTATATGTCGGTCACATCTTCATGTTGAGCTAAATCAGTATTTTTTTGCTCATTTCCTAGGTAGATTGCATCTGGTCTGTGGGTAGACACAGAAGAGTTCCTCCTTCTTCCCAGTCTTTGTAATGAGAATATTCTGTCTGATCAGGTGCATGCACCCTGCTGTCATTTGCTGTCTGACCTGTAGGTCAGGGGTGATGTGAGCTGGCTCAGGGATGCATACAAATCACATCCTCTTGTCTGTCTGTTTTGTTGACTGGTTCTCCTCAGGGTCATGGCTATCTTAAGTAGCAGCCTGAAGGATAAAGTGTGCCCTGTCTGAGCTGTAAAACTTTGACTCTGGACCAATTGTATCTGACATACAGCAGCATGAGGTTTGGTTTAGCCTTTGGATTCGGAACAAATCACTGGCTATCAATGGCTGATAGTGACATGCAGTTTACCAAATCTCTCCTTCTTTTTGACAGACAAACAGGGGGAAGAATGGGTTGTTTCTAAGTTAAAGAGTTTGTATTTCAATATACTCTGCATGAATTTTTTGCATGAAAAATCTACTAAATTTCAAATTATTTTTTTAAAAAGTGAAGACTGGTTTCAAAACTTTGGATTCAGCAAAAAGTCATATCTACTTTAGACATCTGGGAGCAAATAACACTATGAAATGTTTTCAATGAGATTTTGCTATATTAATCTAATGTGTATAAATTTATAATTTTTGTTGGTTTCACTGAAATATACCTTTAATCACTCAATGAATTTAATAAGAGTCAAAACGTATTATCACTCCATCCAGCATCAAAATTTGTTAATACCAGATAAAATTAGAGCTTGGCTTTCCTCTGCTTTGATAATTATGGAATATTTGCATGACTTAATTTTGAAACCATTTAAATTTCCCTTCCCTTCATCTGTAAAGATATCACACCATTTGCTACAAGGGACAGAAAAATAAGTAATGTGAATGGAGGCCCTCAAAAATCTTACAAGGAAGATAAAGCATTAATATTAAAGCATATTTTCATAAGTACTATGAAAAATATATAAAAATTAAAAAGTGAGATCTTAAAAGAGAGTGTTTACTTCCTGATGATCCTTGAAGAAATGTCAAGCTTTTCAAAGACGGAAATGGGGAATGAGTAAGAAAGGTCACTCTAGAACTGAACAAGGTAAATAAATACTCAGGAGTATAACTAGAGCAGGGAGTACATGAGGAAGTAAAGTGTTAGAAGGAGTGCAGACACTGTGTTCCAGAAAAAAACAATAGAGCAATACTTGGGAGGGGGGATGGTTATTGGCAAGAGAACTTGGAGATCAAGAAAGATGAGGCACTACCACTATAAGCCCAACAGAAGGTAGTTGCTCAGCTAGGGTCATTGAAGCCACTAATAAAGAAGAAAGAATGATTTCCAAGGAACATTTGAGAGATCAAGAAAATATGGTCTTTGTTTGAAAAGAGGGAATAAACTACCTGGAGTTGCCTCCCTCCCACACATATACATGAATGCACAGGATCTTTTGGTGTCTTTCATGACTTAAAGCAATTGCTGCACAAAGATCTATTACAAGACTTAAAACACTAAGTTTTCCACACTCCAAGCAGATTGAGCTCCTTCATTAGACCTGCTCAACCTCATTTGTCTTTATCTCTAGGACAGTACGTTTGATAAATGATTATTGATTTAATGAATGAATGAATACATCATTTCAATGTTTTGTCTCTGGGTTACTGGAGAATTGTGATATCTTTGATAAGAAAAAAAAAGAGGAGAAGGTTTTTGAAGGGCAATGAGTTTAGTTACAGACCTCTTCTTTCAGGTCAGGGCCCTACAGTCATTATGAGAATTCCAGGCAGTTTTCTAAGTCAGGATTTTGGATTATTTACAAAATCAATTATGTAATCATGATGTTTTAGTAGCCTATTACTCTGAAGTGCCTAGCTCAATCTCCATGTCCATTGGCATTATAACTTCTTATTGATATTTACAATAATGTTACATTGCAATATCAATCATATGCAAAGGGTGAGTTGAGATTAAAATTTTTATCTAAGCTTCTAAAAATTTATCTTTCAAAACAAAAGTGGCAAGGAAAGATTCAGCCTCAAAGTTTCTAGACTGAGCTCCTGCAAATAGCAACCAGATTAATACAAGTTGGTTACCAACCTTCTATATCACCTAGCTTTCTAATGTTTATATATTGCATCAACCTATGCCCAAACACTTTTTGTGTGTGTATGCTACATATCAGGATAGATTTTTGTAGTATGAAAAATGTTTCCAAGAGGAAATACTTGAAATTCATATTTAGTCTACATTCATGTAAAGTTTGTTAAGTCCAGTTTGTGTCTTCAGAGTTTTATCAGCTTCTATTAAATGAACTTACAGAGTTGTGTAAGTAATTCCAAAGGCATGCTATATTCTTCATGGTCCAGGAAGTACAATAGCTATGTTCACCTAGGAGCCATTTTTCAGTTTTGAGAATGGAGTTAGAGGAAAACAGAGAGATGTAGAGCTGCATTGTTCCAGATAGTGACTTATAAGAATAAATTCAATAAGTTACCTTGCTTTCTGGGTTCCCTTCGGAAAGGAGTAAAAGACAGAAGGGAGATAATCTCCCTAGGTGGCCACCTGGCTCTAGGGTCTCCAGGTTCTAGTAACAAATCCCTTCCTTTACCCCTTCAGGGCAAAAATGTCTCAAGTTTCTAACCCTACACTATTACGCCATTCTTTGTGTTTTCCCTGTGCTCCCATAATAATTCCTCCTTAAACGCTGCTTGAATTTTGTCAGTTGTACTGTCCTAGCTCATTCACACTAGAATACTAACTGATACAGCTCTCTGAAGATATAGAACATACTTGTTTCAAGAGTTTCTATTTGTTTATTCATATTTAAGTTACACTCTCATCAAAAATGCTTTTTATTTAATCCATGAATAAAACTCAATAACTTTATATGTGAAAGGAAATGAAATTGTTAGAATACCAAAGAAACTGGGCAACTTGAGGTCCATAGTCTAACAAATTAACTAATCAACTAATTGCTTGGAAAGAAAAGTATAAGTATTGAAAATATGGAAAGTAAGAACAAATAATTAAATTATAAGATATGATCTTCATAAATACAATTTAATATTATACAGAGTATGATTTTTTTCCTAGTACTGATGTATATCACTCACATTTGGAATGCTCCTGGTTTCAGAACTCAATTCTTTTCTCTATTTTATTTGCTCCCTTTGATATCTCAACCATTATTGTAACTTTAAATGTCATCTGAACATTACCACTTCTGGATAGCATGGGGTGAGCTGCAGAAGATCAGCATTTTTACCAAGAAAAGCTATGAAACCCAAACAAAATTCAGAAATTACCTGTTTGAAGTCAGCAGAGAGCTAATGGGGCAAAAAGAAGCATGAGATGCTAAAACTTGGAAAAGATAAGAATTTCCTAAGCTGACTGACTTGTTCAGATATTTTACTTTGGCCAATTAGTCGATTCTAGGCATAAAGTCTTAGAATGCAGTCTTTGTAGAGTCAAAGGACCATTTCTAGAGAACTCGCAGAGATTTGACAAAGACTTGTGAGAACATCATGCTCATTTCTTTTCTTTCTTTTTTCTTTTCTTTTTTTGAGACAGGGTCTTGCTAAGTTGCCCAGGCTGGGCTCAAACTTGAGTTTCTCCTACCTCTGTCTCCTTAATAGCTGGGATTACAGGACACTGCAGCAGGCCTCACACACAGTTCTTATTCACATTATAGATCAGATAAGCAATCTGTATTAAAAATCATTTCACCTCAGATACCCTGGGACACAGGTCATTGTGGAAGCCACCAACTTTAATATGTCAGTCATACTTCAGAGGAAAAGAAGAGCAAGGTGAGGCACACATGGGCTCTTCAGAACAATAATGTTAATGCTAATCACGTTCCACTGACCTAAACCAGCCATGGGGCAGTACAAATCCGTGTGCTTATCCATCTCCAAGTCTCTACTCTACCTCTTATCTGTCGTATCTTACTACCGGCCCTCTTACTCACACTGGTCTCTTAGATACTCCACTAACCTAATACTCAAATCCCCTGACAGATCTGACTACATCCCATACTTGGAAAGTCCTTCCCTAGGTACACTTCCCTGACTTAGGTCTTCTCACAAGGACTTCTCTTACCAACCTATTTTAAATCTCAACTTATAATATCTAACCCTATTATTCTCTACCTATATTGTCCTACTGAGAAAAATACCATAATGGATTACTATATATTTCATTCTTTATTACCTGTCTCCTTTCACTAGAATATAAGCTTCATGAGGGCAGAGATTTTTTTCTAATATTTTTGCCCAGTGCCTAAAGGAATATCCAATACATGATGGGTGCTAAGTAAATATTTTTGCATAAATAAAATGTCCCATCTTATTTTTATAGAACTTTAAAATATACAAACTATTCTGAGATGCATTTTCTCATTTAATATTTACAACCAGCTAGAGAAGGACTAGATTTGAATACATCAAAACCTCCCTTAATAAGATGCCAAGTGTATAACTTAAGCAAGTGGAGTCTGAGTACCCACTGATAATCACCAAGTTTAATATAATGAGAAATAGGTGAGAGAGCGACTCAAATCATGCACTGAAATGTAAACATTTCACTGCCTGCACATTTCTAATAAGAATTGATGTGGTGTGTCATCTATAATTTAATCACCAGCATTACATCTTGATAGTAAACGAGGATCACTAGACTACTCCCTATAAAGCTAGTTTACCACACATACAAATATACACTGAATTTGGATAGTATTTTCAGGTGTGACACAAGATGATAAATGGAAAGAATTCAGACTAAAAGTAGCACTCTTATAGCTGATCTTATCATGCCTCTAAATTTTAATGCTTACTGCACCATATCATCTGTCCAGTCCAATTTCAGCCTGAATATCTGAGCATAGAGGGGAAAATTAAGTCCTGAGTTTTGTTTCTAGATTTAAAATTATTTTGTTTACTTGGTGTGTTGTTTTCATAGTATTGGAGAATGTCATCAGGATGCATGACACAATAACAGTGAAAACAATTGATCCAAGCAGCACTGCTATCCAGACCCAACACTTCTTTGTAATTATAGGCTGGAATACCTGGCAGTTTTTAAGTATCTTAAAAGAAGTTAGTTTTTCAAGTAAAGAAGCCAATATATTTTGTATGTATATATATGTGTGAAGGCCTTTTATTGACATTTCTTTCAGTGTCTCTCTGCATACAACAGAGTAGCAGAATCCATCTGAATGCATATGCTAGACAAAAACAAAATGACCATTTCTTTCTCTCCTTCTCTCTTCTTCTGTCTCTCCCCCACTACACACACACACACCAGATATTAGCCAGGCTACTATGATCTTCTGAGGAGTTAATGATTTGTTTCATTGTTTTACTATTACACAAAGCCTATTTTTCAGCCATATTAAACTAGACTGAAATATACATGACATTAAATAGTTAGTGTAAAAGGGGTCAGTGCTTTATATCCCACACAGGTCACAATTTTATATGAAAGTGAACAAATAAGAAATTAAGCAAAATATTCCTTCTTGAATCAAGTGGAAAATTAAATGGTTATGAAAAGATACTGCACAGTGAAGACTTCTGGTTCTTTTATATCTAGGCTTTTGCTGCTTTGGTATTCTGTGAGCCTAAGGAACATGGACAGCATCTTGGGTTTATATATGAATACATGTTTCTATAATAGGAAATAATGGTGGATCCTTAAAAATGCATTACAGGCAATATCATTTGATGTTTGTTCCATTACTAATAAATTAAAAGTTATTATGAAGATCCTTCACCAATTCACAGAGGACCTTGGAGTACTAACATATCAGTTTCTTTCCTGAAGGGATGTCAAACCACATTTTACATGTCCCCCTGCATAATGATGATCAAATAACCACTTTAGAGGAAAATTATTTGATTTTTCAGCAAAAGGAAAAATCTGGATCTTCTGTCGTTTGTTAGTTTGGTTTGGGGGAGGGGGAGGGAAGGGAGTCACACACCATTTCCTCCGTTTTCTTCACCATCGTCATTGCAGTAACACAGACATGTTCTTACATGTAAAATGATCTCAGATCACTTCCTCTCAAACTGTGTGTTCTTAAATTGATCTTATTTAGTCTTGGTTTGATCTTGGTTCAAGTGAGAAAAGTGGACTTGATCTGAACTTACAGAATCAGGCATTCTAATCACAAGTCTTGGGCAGGGAAGCCGATGTTTGATAATCTTCTCGGCAGAGCTGGTGGTGTTTGCTTGAGAGCATGTTAGCATTAATGTATTTGTCCTCACATTTAATTCAAAGCATCTTACACAGACACCATTAATGGTATTTTGCTAGCACTTTCAAATGACTTCTAATGTAATTTAAATCAATTCAATTTAACAGCCATTTATTGTGCAAAGATCTGCACTTTGTGTGTTTTAGGTGATACAAAAGCATAGGCTCTATTCAAAAGGATATTTCGGTCCATGGAGGAAAACGGATGTGAGCCTCACTCACATGACACAAAGGAGATCACAAAAAAATGCCATAATGGAGTCTCGGTCTTGGCACAATTCTAGAGAACCACAAAGGATATGGATGGATTCTTACAGAAATAAAATAAAACAGGAAATGTTTCAAGGAACTGATTGAAGTCTTGAAGGAAATAGGATATCAGTAGCCACATACACTGAAGGGAGAGGAACGAGTTTCAAGAATGATACTGTGAGTTTTGGAATGCAGGTTCAGATACAAACACAATGTAGAGGAAATGAAAGTCATCTTGAATACGGAACACGGTGGGTGAAAACATTATTATCAACTCTATCAAAAGAATTAATCAATTAAAAATTATTATTTGAAGTAGCCATTTCAACAGAAAATGTACAAAAAAACTACTTAATTTCTTTTCTAAAAAATGATACAAAATTCACGGTGAAATTTTTGGAGATTCACATATAAAAGATAAGAAAAATTTAACTTAATTCTACAGTTCAGAGACAATGATGTTGATATTTTCATTTAGATTTTCTAATCTTTTCCCATGAATAAATACATGTGTGTGCTCAAATGTATGTATGCATAAGTGGGTGCACGTCTATTACAATAAAATAGGAACATAGAACTTTTTTCATTTGACCTAATTTGAGCATTTTTTCACAATATTAAGTAATCTTCTATGACCTCAGTTTTTAAATTAACAGACTTTTTAAATCAGTTTTACGCTTACAAAAAAAGCAGAAAATACAGAGCATTCTCCTAAAACCTTTTTGCCTATACACACAGTTTCCCCTATTATTATCTTGTATTAGTGTGGTACATTTATGACAATTGATAAACTAATATTGATACATTAGTATTAACATAGACACATTAAGATTCACTTTTAGTCTTTTTTTATATATTTCTATGGATTTTGGCAAAGGCATATGTCACATAACCACCTACACAATAGTGTCACTGTCCTAAAAATCCCCTATTATACCTCTATTCACCTCTCTTCCCTTCCTATCTTTTTGCTGTGCTGTAGGTTTGCCTTTTCCAAAATGTCATGTAGTTCAAAGTATGTACCATTTTCAGACTTGTTACTTTATTAGCAATATGAATTTAAGTTTCTTCCATATTCCAACATGGTTTGATAGCTTGTAATAAAAAGCTATTATGTAAGCATTATGTAAGTGTGCAACCGCTGAATTTGGCAGGTTGTATCCAATAGACAATAAAGACACTCTCTTCATAAAGATAGCCTTTATATTAGTAATAATATGGAAGCGAGAGAAAAACAAAGTGATAGGTGAAAGAGAAAGAGAAGAAATACATCGCCACATCCGGGAAAACACCAACACCTCAAGCAGTGTTCTGGGGAGTGCCTGCGCAGCTTTTCAGGGTCCTGGCTGGGAAGTCTCCGGCAGAGTGTCTTCTCCACAGGTGAGAATCCAAAGTCTTATTCCCAATGATGTTTCTTAAATACAAGTTAGAACAAAGAACAACCTTGTAATCTAGTAATCCCCTCAAAAACACTTCATCCCCCAAGGACTGACCAGATTCTGAAGGGAGGGGGTGATAGCCTTGAGATAAATGAATGAATCTAGGTTCTCCTGAGAGAGCCAAATCCACCAAGAAGTCAGCATTCCTTAGATATTCTATCAAGGACGGGCAAAGGTCACAGCAGGCACATGGACAGGGAAGATCTTTAATATTTTCTCAGCCCTTTATGCTCGTTTATTTATTTATTTATTTATATTTTAGAGGGTACAGTGAGGGAGAGAAAGAGAGAAGCAATCTTTATTTAGTTTTTCATGTGACTTTCATTCCTTGGACACTCTGTTGTGTACACAGTGCTGGGGTTTGAACTCATGTACTTGCGCATGCCAGGCAAGCGCCGTAACCACTGAACTACCGTGCCAGCCCCATAGCTCATTTATTTTTATCACTGAATAATATTCTACTGTCTTGATATTTCTCTGTTTGTTAATCCATTCATCTATTGAAGGACATCTTGGTTAATTCCATTTTGGGGAAATTATGAATAAAGTTAACTATGAACACTTATATACAGGTTTTCATGTGGACATGAGTTTCCAACTCATTTAGGTAAATATCTGGAAGAATGATTGCTGAATACTATGGTTAAACAGTTCAGCTTTGAAAGAGACTGCCCAAGTGTCTTCCACGTGTCCATAGCATTTTGAATTACCATCAGCTATGAACTAGAATTCCTACTGAGACATACATTCACCAGCTCCTTCTGTTGTCAATTTTTAGGATTTTAGCCATTTTAATGGCTATGTGCTTATATCTCATTGTTCTTCCAATTTCCTGTTCCCTAATGACATATGATGTTGATCACCTTTCTCAAATATTTAACTGACATATGTGTAATTTCTTTGGTGAGGTCTCTGCTAAGGTCTTTGACCCATTTTTTTTCTTAGAGTTGAGTACTTTTACAATTATAAATGCATATGAAGTAATAATATGCTATGCATTTGATCATAAATCATAGTTACCCACACAATGCCCACACCCCAGGCTTTTGATTCTTCCATATCAAGCCCCTAATAAATATAAATATATAAATATATATATATATTATTGTGAATTTTACAGAATTAAAGGATCAAGTACATAATATTTGACTTCTCAGAGGGATAGAGTATGCTACATGGTTGACTGTCTCCCTAGATCCCTTCCTATCCTCCCTTCCTTTCCCATCCTTACTGCCTCTCTTTCCCACCCCCTACACGGCTATGATTCCCCCAGATTATATGGTGCTATGCCCTTGATGGGTCCAATACATGAGTTTGACTATCTTTCACCCATGCCAAGTTTAGCTGCAACCTCCACAAATGAGTGAAAACATTCCACCCTTCACTCTCTGGGTTAGGAAAACTTCACTTAGCATATTTCTTCCATTTCCATCCATTTACCTTCAAAGGCTATAATATCATAGTTTTTAATAGATGAGTAGAACTCCATTGTGTGTGTGTGTGTATGTTTGTGTATTATTATTATTATTATTATTATTATTATACCACAGCTTTTGGATCCATTCATCCAGTGAGGAGCATCTGGATGGATTCCATAATTTAGCTTTAGAAAATTAAGCTGCTATGAACATTTATTTTGCTGTGTCACTGTAATGTGCTGATTCTAACTCCTCTGGGAAAACACCAAGAAGAGGAATATCTGAGTCAGTGGTGGATCCATTCCTAATTTTTTGAGGAATCTCCACGCTGCTTTCCAGAGTGGCTATACCAGTCCACAGTCCCACCAACAGTGTGCTACTGTTCCCATCTCCCCACAACCCCTCCAGCATCTGTTAATGTTTGTATTCTTCATCTTTGCCAGTCTGACTGGAGTAAGGTGAAATCCTAATGTAGTTTGGATTTGCATTTATTTTTTTTTAATTACTAGTGATTTAGAACATTTTCTCATATATTCATTGGCTTGATTTATTTCCTCTGTTGATAAATTTCTCTTTAGCTCTCTGGCCCATTTATTGATTAGATTGTCAGTGTGTTTGAGTTGCAGGTTTTTGAGTACCTTGTAAGTATTGGCTATTAGTCATCTGTAGAAGGAATCGCAGGCCATGATTAAATCCCATTCTGTAGGTTGTCTCTTGACAATTTTGCCCAATTCCTTGGCTGAGCAGAAGATAGTTAGTTTAATGGCATTCCACTCATTGATTTTTTACTTTACTTCTTTCACTTTGGGAGTGTTGAGAAAGTCTTTGCCTACTCCCAAATGCTGGAGTGTTAGTCCTAGTTTTTCTTCTAGCAATTGTATGTTAGCTGGTTTAATTCCTAGTTCCTTCATCCATTTTGATTTGAGTTTTGTGCAAAAATCTAATTTCAACTTCCTACAAATGCCTGTCCAGTTTGTCCAGCACCATTTCTTGAATAGGCTGTCATTCTTCCATGTAAAATTTTGACCCCCTTTGTCAAACATCACATGTTTAAAGACTTGTGAGTTTGTCTCAGAGTCTTTACTCTATTCCATTGGTCTTCATTCCTATTTTGATACCAGCACCATGTTGTTTTTATTACTATAGCTCTATAGTATAGTTTTTAGATCTGGTATTGTGACTCCACCTGTTTCATCTTTCTTGCTTAGTAATGTTTTCGCTATTATGGGTTACTTGTTGTTTCAAATGAATTTGAGAATTACTTTTTCTAAATCTGTAAAGAATGACATTGGTATTCTTATGTGGATTGAATTGAATCTGTATAGTGCTTTTGGCAGAATGGATACTTTAACTGTATTAATTCTGCCTAACCAAGAGCATAGAACCTCTTTCCATCTTCTCAGGTATTCTTCAATTTCTGTCTTCAATGCTCAATAATTTTAATTGTAGAAGTCTTTTACTTTCCTTGTTACATTAATTCTCAAGTATTTTATTATTTTTGAGGATATTGTGAATGGGATCTATTTCCTGATTTCTTCTTCTGCCCTATTATTTTTAGCATATAGGAAAGCTATTGGTTTATGGGTGCTGATCTTGTAGTCTGCCACTTTGCTAAATCCATTTATAATCTCAAGCAGTATTCTGGTGGAGTTTTTTGGATCTTCCAGATATAGAATCATGTCATCAGTGAAAATGGATAGTTTGACTTCCTCTTTTCCTAATCTTATCCCTTTGATTTCCTTCATTTGCTTGATGGCTCCAGCTAGGATTTTGAGAAACACATTGAATAAAAGTGGTGAGAGCAGGCAACCTTGTCTTGTTTCAGAGTTTAGTGGAAATACTTACATCTTTCTCCATTTAGTATTATACTAGCTGAGGGTTTGTCATATATTGCCTTTAAATAGTTAAGTTCCTCCAATCTCTATCTTCTCTAGAGTTTTGAGCATAAATGGGTGGTAGATTTTACCGAAGGCCTTTTCTATATCAGTTGAGATGATCAGAGGGCTTTTGTCCTTAATTCTGCTTAAGTGATGAATCACATTTATTAATTTGTGTATGTTGAACCAGCCTTGCATCCCTGGAATGAAGCCCACTTGATTGAGATGAATTCATGGATTTTCTACTTGATGTATTTTTGAATGCAGTTTGCTAGAACTTTATTAAGGATTTTTGCATTAATGATCATCAGGTATATTGGTCTATAGTATTCTTTTTTTTTTTCCATGTGTCTTTGTTGAGCTTTGGTATCAGAGTTATGGTTTTATGAAAGGTGTTTGGGAGAGTTCCCTCCTTTTCAATTTCTTGGAATAACTTAATTAGGAGAGATGTTATCTCCTCCTCGTAGGTGTGATAAAACTCAGCAGGGAATCAATCAGGTCCAGAGCTTTTCTTTTTTGGAAGGCTTTTAATTGCTATATGGATTTCAGGGCCTGTTATTGGGCTATTTAGTATTTCACTGTCATCTTGTATCAATTTGGGGATGTTGTGTCTAGAAATTTCTCTATGACTTCCAGGTTATCTAATTTAGAGGAATATAATTTTTCAAAATGTGTTCTGATAATCCATTTGATTTCTGTGGTTCTGTGGGGTCAGTGGCGATCATTCCCTTTTCATTGCAGATTATGTTGATTTTCTCCTTTTAGTGAATTAAGCTAGAGATCTATTAATCTATCTTATTTTTTTTTTGTTTCATCAATTCTTTTTTGTTGTTGTTGTTGTTCTCAATTTCATTGATTTCAGCTCTAATTTTGTTTATTTCCTGTCTTCTGCTGAATCGAGGCTTAGATTGTTCTCCCTTTTGCAGGGATTTGAGATGGAGCATATCTTATTTATGTGAGATCTTTCTTAGGTTTTAATGTAGGCAAACAATGATATAAATTTTTCCCATAAGAGTGTCCCAAAGTTTTCCATATGTTCTGTATTCATTCTCATTCTGTTCCTTGAATTTCTTGATTTCTGCTCTCATGTCTTCATGGATCAGTTATTCATTCAATAAGATATTGTTGAATTTCCATGTCTATGTGTGTTTTGTGTTATGATTTTTGCTGTTAATTGCTAAGGTCATGGCATCATGGTCTGATAGGATACATGGAATTATTTCTTTTTTTATATTTGCTGAGATTTCCTTTGTGAACTAGAATATGGTCTATTCTGGAGAAGGATCCACATGCTGCTGAGAAGAAGGTATACTCAGCCAATTTGTGGTGGAATATTCTATAGATGTCTGTTAAGTCCATTTGATTTATGGAGTTGTTTAGACTTGTAAAATCTTTATTGTTTTCTTGCTTTGATTATGTGTCAATTGGTGATAGAGGAGATTAAAGTCTCCCAGTATTATTGTTGAAGTTCACAAGTGGTCTTACGTATGGAGTAATTTTTCCACATAATTGGGAGCATTTGTGTTTGGAGAGTATATATTTATTATGGCTATATCTTTTTGTTGTATTCTTCTGTTTACTAGGATGTAGTGTCCTTCTTTATTTCTTCTGATTAATTTATGTTTGAAATCTACTTTGTTGGATATAAGAATTGCAACTCTAACTTGCTTTCTTGGGTTGTACGTCTGCTAGATTATTTTTTCTAACCTTTTACCTTATCTGTGGATGTCATTGGCAGTAAGGTGGGTTTCCCATAAGCAGGATATTGTTGGATCTTTTTTTTATCCAATTTGCTAGTCTGTGTCTTTTGACTTGTGCATTGAGACCATTCACATTAATATAGTTATGTGGTTCTGATTCATAGTCATTGTGATTTATTAGTGAGTTCTGTGCTTTCTTGGTTGTCTTTTGACAGCATGAACTTTTATTGAATTTCTTTTGTTTGTGAGTTTTGAGGAATGTTTGTTTGTTCCTATATCTGGAGTTTATCTTGGAGGATTATTTGTAATGCTGGTTTTCTGTTCACAAATGCTGCAAGTTTGATCTTATCATGAAATGCTCTTATTTCTCCATCAAATTTGAAGCTGATTTTTGCTGCGTATAGCATTCTCAGCTGCATGTTGTGGTCATTAACAGATTGAAAGATCTCCTTCCATGATCTTCTTGCTTCTAGGGTCTGATCTGAAAAGTCAGATGTGATCCTTATTGGTTTGCCTCTGAATGTGATTTGGCATTTCTCTCTTGCTGCTTTTAATATCCTTTCTTTGATATCCCTGTTATACTTTTTAAATATGATGTGTCTTGGTGAATTTCTCATTTGATTAGCCCAACTGGGGGTCCTGTATGCTTCCTGATGAGCGTTTCAGACTTGTTTTGATATGGGAAAAATATTCTTTAGCTATTCCATTGAGAATGTTCTTTATACCTTTCATTTCCATTTTGAATTCTTCCTGTATCCCAATTACTCTTATATTGTTTCTTCTGATTTCTTCCCAGATATTTTGAATATTGTGCTTGTGTTCTGTGAGATTTTTTCTCTTTTGTCATCTGTGCACTCAAGCTTACTCAGCTTATCTCCATTGTTGGAAGCTCTTTCTTCCAGAGCTGAGGTTCTGTTTTCTATAGAGATTAGTCTATTATTAAATTCTTCCATCATTGTTCTGATGTGATTTGACAGAGTTTTTAACTGTGTTACTTCCTTTTTCAATATGTCTATTTCTTTGATAATAGAGTTTTTCATTGCTTTAGTTTTCTCCTTTAGTCCCCTCAATATTTCTTCTTTTAGTTCAATGTTCCATTTTAGTAATCAGCTCATTGATAATTATTTATAGGTTTTCATCTCACTCCCTGTCTGATAATTCCTTGGCTGGGGAGTTGTGGGCTTGAGATGTACCTTTTCTATTTTATTTCCTCATTTTGATAATCTTCTTCTGGATCTTTGAGTAGAGTTCCCTGTGGTGAAGGTAGGCAGGTCTGGAGGTACTTTTTCTTTGCAGATCCAAGGGTCATGTCAGACACCTCTCCTCTGATGATCACTTTCTTCCAGAAAGTTGCTTCAGCCTGTAACCTCATTTGGCTGTACCTGATGTACCTAGGCCCCAGAATATTGATTTGAAATCTGTTTGGGGTGCAATGAAGCCTGCTGGTTTATATGTGCACAGCAGCTGGGGTGCTTTGGTGGGTCCTGGTGTCTCTTGTTTGGTCTGAATGGAGTGCCTCCACACAGAGACAGGACCTGACATCTTTGGTACTGAGTATTGGCCCAATGTATCCGGACATTACAGGAATGGACTGTGTCTGAGTGGATATGAGTGGGGCAGCTGGGTGGTACAGGACAGGGGGTTTACCATGCCTGAAGGCCCTAGTCCTAAGGCCTGGTTCAATTAGTGCAGAGGCTGCTGGGGTCCCCCTCTGATGGGGCTCCTTGGCACATGTGGCCTGGAAGCTGTGGACCAGAGGTGAGGGTTCTGTCCACATGCAGAGGTCTACTGGGACCCCTTTGACTCATTTTTTAAATCAACTTGGGTGCTTTTAAATTATTGTTGGGTGCTTTGGTAAAATTATTAGATATGTTTTCCACAAAGATTATCTGCCAGTCTATGGCTTATCTTTTCATTTTCTTGACATTGTCTTTCACATCACAGAAGTTTATTATTTTAATGAGATCCAGCTTTATCAATTCTTTTCTTCATGAATTGTCTTTTTGGTGTTGTATATAAACTTTTTTTCCAAACCCAAGGTCACCTAGATTTTCACCTATATTCTCATGTTCAATGGTTTTATGATATTCCATAATTAATATCATGATCTATTTTAGATCATTTAGATTATTTCCAATTTTCCACTATTATGAGCAATAGCATAGTGGACATACTTTCAGTTACATATTTGAGCACATCCACAATTATTTCTTTAGAATCAATTCCTAGAGACAGAATTGCTAAGTGAGGCAGAAATTGAGGGTTAGTTCATCAATATCTAATCCAATATCCTTGAGTACCTTCTTATTCCACTAAAACTAAAAGACTGTAACCTCCATCAGCTGAATTCCCAGATGTCATATAAATTCTGCAGTGACAAGCACTTTTGTGAATCTTGAATTCAGAACTGGGGAAAGCAAATGGACTTGAGGTATCCATTTAACACCAGTTGTGATAGAAGTGGCAAGGTTCTGGAACTGTCCTGGGGCATCAGTTCCCAGCTTGACAGACCATGTCAGTGATTTGCCCTTGGTGAGCGGTTCTGCAGATGTCTTTGAGAGTCATATTGGTCCATTTCTTTCACTGATATAGAAAAATGCCTGAGACTAAGTAATATATAAAGAAAAGTTATTTATTTATCTCATAGTTTTGGAAGCCAAGGACATGGTATTGGCATCAGCTCAGCTCTAGTGAGGACCTCATAGTGGCTGGGACCATACACAGAAAGGAGAAATCACATAGCAAGACAGAAAGCCAAAGAGTAAGGAGAGTCCAATCTTATTCTTTTTATAACATCTCACTCTCATGGGAACTAACTGAGGTGCCACAGGAGCTATATTAATCCCTTCCAAGGACAGGGTCACCAATGACTTAACTATCTTGCAGTAAAGTAATTCCTCTTAAAGGTTCTAACACCTCCCAACATCATCATACTGAAGACCAAGTTTCTAAAACATGAACCTTTGGGAATATGTTCGAATCATATCTAAAACATAGCAACAGTCATTTTGGGGAGCTCAACCTCTGTCTCTATCTTTTTAGTGATTCTGTAAATTTCTTAGTACCTTGTAGTTCATCTGTTTCTGCTAGAGACAGATAAAGCATGTTCTGTACTCTTTACTCTATATTCTGCATTCTGTAAATAGGCTCATAATGTGTGCATATTTTGTATATTTTTGGTACATACTGCCAAATTAACCTCCATAATGTAGTTTGTTATATCAACTTTTCCACCAACTCCCTGAAAATGGGAATTACCATTTAAGCTTATGTCAATATTGGTATTATAATTATAAACAAAAATTTTGAATTTATAAGTTGGAAATTATATGTTTATATATTCTCAATTTTTGGTTTACCAGTAAGATTTAATTTATTTTATATATTTTCAAAGCTCTTCTTTAAAATTTAATTCTGTATTGCTTGTCACTTCAGATAGATATTTTTAAAAAATAAAAATATTAACACACACATCAAGAACAACAACTGAATTACTCCCAAGTAGTTGCTCTAAGTAATCGCTCCCTATATTTCTATCCCACTTTGTTTTAGAAGGAAAACCTGAATGGCACTGGAAAGATCTTTTTTGATTTTCAAAAAGTCAACATAAAAAGTGAAAAAGAAGCAAGTGGCTATATTGTGAAAAGGTACCTGTGTGTGAAAGTCAAATCTGATAACCATATTCATGACAAGATAAATTCCATCATAAGTAAATTATCTTAAATCTTTTACATTAGTGTATGCCCACTAATGACATAAGCAATCAATTTTTGACATCTCCTCTCATATTCTCTAAGTTGGTAAAGGGAGAGATATCCCAGGTTTTTAGGTGATGTGACTTTCTCTGATTTCAACTCAGTCACTTATCACTTACACAGTTTCAGCAAGATGCTTAAATTCTCTAGGTTTCAGTTTCTTTGTCTATGAAATGGTGGCCACATGATAATTTTTGAGTGAACAGGCATCGCATGAACAAATTTCCTAGGACATAGTAGGTGCTCAGTGAATATTAATTCTGCCCTCTTAGTTTTTCCTCCTCAATCGTAGTTTATCTCTATTTCAAACTATTATCAATATCTCAGAACATCACTTTTTTTAAAAAAAAAGAATTAATCTGTTTCTCTTTTTTCTCTATATCCTTCATTAAAAAGAAGTACTTAGCTGTCATCTGTTCAGGAAATAATTAGCAAATTAGCTATTCTGTGGGATCATTATATTGACATTTTATGTCATCTTTATGTTATTCATATCACATTATTTTATGGTATTGATTTAAGATCCTAATGCCCTCACATGACAGAAAGAATGACCCTCAACTCCAAACATAGGTGATCAGTATGCTTTAATTAGAGTTTCCATAGAGCGCAGATGATTTACATTCTTGCCAATATTGTGACAATAACTGCTTTTTGGCCACATTTACTTTAGGTAGCACATCTTTGCAAAACTAACTGAATCATTAGGCCATGTGGACTATTTTGCTAAGGTAATCAACACAGCTTTAAATTTTTCTTAGCTCGTCAGTCCATACCTCAAACCACACGGAGAATAAATGTAGAGTCACGGTTTGAGCAACAAATTGTGTAGTGACCAGCGTTTCATCTTCTACAATGAAATCTACAGTTATTTTTGTTTGGTCTTTCAAATACTTTGAGAAGCCACAGAGGGCTCTTAGATGAATCTAGGATACATAAAATTATCATTTACCATAACTAAAATGGATTTATTCCATGGAATTCCAGGGTGATATAACATCAGAAAATCGGTAAATGTTACTCACCACTGTAATAGATTATAGGAAAAACATTATGCAATCATCTCAGCAAATGCAGAAAAGTTTTTTGATAAATTTCAACACTTCTTAGCATTAAAAGATCTTTACTATAATGGGAAAAACATTATCTGATGCTGATATTTATAAAAAGAATGAAAACTATTTATAAACATTGAATATTGGAAGCATTCTCCTAAAAGAAGATAACCAGACAAAATTGTCCAGGATTACCACTTTTATTAAAACTGTCCTGGAAGATCTAGACAACATGGCGCAGACAAGAAAGTTATATGAAGGTACAAGGAACAGAAAGGAAGAAGTAAAAATCTTTAACATTCATGTATTATATGCTGATCAACATATAGAAAACTTTAAAAACTCCATAACTCATATCTTAGAAATAAAAAGTATAGCAAGGGGCTAGTCACCAGAAAAATATTAATAAAAACAAATAATATCAATTTCCTTTAGTAAAGACCTATAAAATGGCAACGCCATGTGTCAGCTAGGACGTAAGAAAATGGGCAGGCGCGTGTACAATTAATTCAACATCAATTAAGAGACTTAAACCAAAGAGATTTTTGTCTAAGAATTCCATTCCTAGAAAGCTGAATTGGGAACACAAATAAAGATGTGCACAAATGAGTTTGTTCAGGGATGAGATTATGGTAATATTTTTAGTTAAAAAGGTCTAAATAACAAAATAACCAAAAATATAATGACGATGTGACGGACACTATTGGGTGATTGTGAACAGCTTTTCTCTCCTTCCTTCATACCAGAAGAAACTCAGTTTAACTCATGTATGAGCAAAGATGGGCTTAACTGAAGATGAGCCTTCTCCAGCCAGAAAAAAGCATCTCAGAATACTTCCGCCTCCATTGTGTGGCTTCAAATGAACACATGACACCTTCATGGCCAATGAAATGTGAAAGCAAGTCGGCCTCTGACAAAGTTTCCCTTGCTCTCTTAAGAAGACATTCGTCGGGGGAGCCCTGTTTTCTTGATGAACAGCAAGCAGTGCTTGGGAGGGTGCCACTGTCCTGGACCCAAGGGAGCATCAAGTACTGAGCAGCCCATGTGCTAAGAGAAAAGCAGGAAGGTGGGAAGAACCTGGGTCCCAGATGCTGCTGTGGAGTTGCTGGACTAGTCCACTTGGAATGTGCAGCTCAGGACCTCTTGCTGTGTCAGCAGAAAGAATCCTCACTATTAAGGCCATTTTGAATTAGCTTTTCTGTCACCTAGAGTCAAAATAAAACTGAAACAAATTATTATAGTATTTATAGTTTAATGCTTAGAAGCTATGCTTCCCTTATAACCCCTATTTCAAAAATATTGAGTAATCACTTTTTTTATTAATATTAACTTATGATTTTAGTAACATGATTAATATCTAAAAATAAAACTTTATGATATATTGTTAAATAATAAAAAGTTAATGCCAAAGAATGATGTAACATTGACAACTCTCTGTATGTGTGAGAAAAAATGAGGTTGATGCAGGATAATTTGTTTGGTTCAGAACACTAGCAGTTGACACAGCCAGGGTTTGAACTCCAGCAGTGTGAGCTGGACTCACCACCCATAATCTGTGGACACCCTGCTTCTTACAATACTCTATGCCTCTAAAGGGAGGCATAGTATGACCCCAGTTGACTTGGGTTTTATCATTGTGACTCATATGCATGGAGTTAAGGGCTACAAGTAAACACACTGAAATTTAAAAAATATTTATCTCCAGGTATTGCTATTATGAGAGATTTTCATTTAATTCTTAGAGTTTTTTTAAAAATTATTTTTTCAAATGTTCCACAATAAACAAGTATAACTGTTATGTAACAAGTGTCAGGCTAAAGGTTACATGAAAAATGTGTCAAATAAAAGGTTCATATCTAAATAAAAGCCATTGTAAATTAAGTTAACCTATTATGATAGTGAATATGATAGGCTTCTAAAAATAGTAAGCAAAATATATGATTCAATTACAATGAAACTTATAAAAAATTAGTTTTAAAAGTTGAATAATTGGGGACTGGAGCAGTTACTCAGTGGTTACGGTGCTTCCTCGGCACCTGCTTGTACTCTAGTTCAAACCCCAGCACCACGTACACAACGAAGTCTTGGAGCAACGAAAGCCACATGAAAAACTAAATAAAGTTGTCTCTCTCTTTCTTTCTCTCACTGTCCCTCTCTCTTAAAAAAAAATACTTGAATAATTGTATCATATGTAGAAATTGAAAAGGTGGTAAATAATTATAAATTTCCACATACCAAATACATATTTTTAAATCATAAATTTTGTAGGCTTATTTTTTCTTGGTGAGGAATCATTGGTGAAGCTTTCATGGGCTTACTTTTTATAAAGCTAATTTGATTTTAGCAAGTTTGGAAGAATAATATTAAAATATTTATCACCTGAATATTCTTATTGTACCAGCCAGCTTTCTGTTGCTATAAGGAAATACCTGAGAAAATTGATTTATAGGATGAAAGATAATTTGGCTCAGCGTTTTGGGGGTTTCAGTAAGGAGGCATTTGGCATTGTTGTTGTGAACTTTCTGGTAAGGAAGGACATCATGGTGGGAAGTTTCAGTGGAACAAAACTGCTCACCTCAGGGCTGCTGGAAAACAGGAATAGTGGATGTGGGGGGCAGGGCACAAAATATATACCCTTCAGACACTCATTTCAGTGTGACTTGCTTCCTTCAAGTAGGTACTACCTCCTAAAGTTTCCACCACTTCCTAATAGTTCCCAAGCTAGGGACCAAGCCTTCAACACATGAACGTTTGGGTTCCATTCCAGATCCATACTATAATACCAATATTTTCATAACAAAATATCTAATTAAAATTTTACCTGCAATGCCAATCATAATAGCCATCACTTAAATGGTGCTTAGTGTGTATCAAGCACAATTTTAAAGTTTTCATGAATTAACTCATCTAACACTCAACAACTCTATCAGAGAGATAATATCATTACCCTCATTTAGCAAATATAGGAAACTGAGGTGCAAAATGGTTAAGTAATCTGATCAACATTACTAAATTAGTAAATGGCAAAACCAGATTTTGAACTTGGGCAGCCTAGATCCAGAGTTCCAGCTTACCACTATATTTGTTTCCTCTTTTACTAAATTATCTTAATTTATTGGACTTTGATTTCAAGACTCAAATGACTATTCCTCATAATTATCTAAGTTTATAAGCAACCTTTGAATAATCATTTTGTTTCTTGATAACATTGTGCAAAACAAAGACTGAAAATATAGGTGCGGAAGAAATCTGTAGTTTATATGATGTGCCCACTATGGTGGGTGCTCAAGCTAGGTACCAAAAATTCAATATCCTTGTAATAGCAAAGGGCTATCATAAAATAATGTCGATTTTTACTGTGTAAATTAAAGAAGTCTATTTTTTAAAGCAATATTATATTACTTACATATATCACTCTATAGAAATCAATTTATTTCAGAAAGCAGTTAGAGTTGCTCCAGAAGAATGAAAGAATACAAGTATAGAGATAGATATAGAGATATAGATTGATAGATGTAGAGACAGAAATATAGAAATAGAAATAGACAGATATAAAATGTTTTTATACCCTGAAATAAGCACATACTAAAATACACTAAGAAGTGTAATTTGAGAAGTTCTTTCTGTAAACTGGATTAACCTCTCAGCTCTTTAACTAGAGCTGTAAATTTAGATGTCTTTGTTCAGTGGCTTTTTGGTTCAGCACACACAGACTAACCATGCCAAGCCTATGGAAGTTTCTTTCCCCGCCCCCTTGAGAGCTGCAGGACTGATTCCGTATGCTCCAAGCCAGAGGTAATGTAATGTCCAAAGCTTTATTCACTGAGCCAGTCAACCATCCTTTGAGCCTTTGACTGCCTGGCCGCTGCTAATCTGTGGACCTCACAGGGGTCTGCAGACATGGGAGGTACAGAACATGTGCTCCAGCATCGGGAGAGGCTGGCTCTGTGTGCAGCCAGGCAAGAGACCAGACCTTTCCCTTACATAGGGTGTGCTTCTTGGTCATGAGACAATAAGGCAGAGCTGACTATAAAAGTCAGAAACAACCACAGTTCCATTAAAAACTGCAAATAAAACATTTTTATAACTTTTCCCTAATGTTACAAACAAGCAATTGTCCCACAGAACAAATAGTTTTCAGTCCCTAATAAATGTAACCTTTTTTCTTGCTTTTTGCTCAAGGCGACAAGAAGCTTATGCACATACAACCACTTCAAAGGATTGCTTCTGTTCTTTTTATTTTTTTAAATTGGCTTCAGAGTGTTAAGTTGTTCGATTTAAGCTGCAATTACAGTGTACAGAATGACCTTATTGCACTATTTTCCCCAGATTTATTTATTGTCCAAAGGCATGTAAAAATACATATGCATTCCTAGTCCTTTAGAAATGTTGAGAATTCCAAAAAATAATTGTGACCCTCTTTATTCTCTATGTCCTTAAGGAGGATTTTTAACAATATATCCTAGAATATTATTACCCTTCAAACCTACGTTTAAGCTACTCTACTTTGTATGCAGTAGCCTTTGCTGATCTGAAGCATCACTTCGTGCAGTTTGTTACCCAGGTGCTATGTTGTTTGGAGCCCACAGAGGCCCTTGTGTTGGAGGCTTGTCAGCCTGTGCCACTATTTTGAGATGGTGGACTCTTTAGAAGTAGGTCTACAAGGGGCTGGAGCGGTGGCTTGGTGTTTACAGCGCTTGCCTGGCATATGCAAATACGTAAGTTCAAACCCCAGCACCCACGTACACAACTAAGTGTCAGACAACAAAAGCCATGTGAAAACCTCAATAAAAATTAATTCTCTCTCTCTCTCTCTCTGTCCTTCTCTCTTAAAAAAAAAAAGTAGGTCTACAAAATAAAGTTAGATCACTGGTGGCAGGTCCTTGAAGGGGATATTGGGACCCCAGTCCTAGTCCCTCTCTTTTTGCTTTCCAGTTGCCATAACATGAGCAACTCCACTGCCACATGCTCCCACCATGATGCACTGTACCACCACAGGTCCAAAGCAACAGGGCCAAGTCCCCATAGACTGAAGTCTTAGAAACCACAAGCCAAAAGAAACCTTTCCTACTTATACCTTGATTATCTCAGGTATTTGTTCAGTGATGGAAAGCGGACTAATACACCTGGGTCAACCTCAGCCCAAAGATATTAACTAGAAAAATTCCAGAATAAATAATTCATAAGTTTTAAACTACATGCCATTCTTTTTCTTTTGATTGACATATTAAAATTGTACCTATTTATAGGTATCTTGTGATGTTTCTTTACATGTGTACATTGTGTAAACTTCAAATCAAGGTTAATAAGCATCTCTGTCACCTCAAACGTTTACCACTTCTTAGTAATGAAAACATTCAAAATTCCTCTTGCTTTTTAAAAATATGCATTATCATTATCTGTAGTCACCCAAATTATACACAATTCTGAATAACATGACGAAATCTCACATTTCTTTCTTTTTTCTTTTTTAGAGAGAGTGAGGGAGAGCAGGAGAGAGAGAGTCATTTTTAATTATTTTTTCATCTGGCCTTTGTTTCTCCAACACTTAGTTGTACATGTGGTGCCAGAGTTTGAACCTGGGTCCTCATGCATACCAGGCAAGTGCTTCAAGTGCTGAGCCACCACTCCAGCCCTGAAATCTCACATTTCTGTACTCTGTCTTGCATAGGCTGTGAATTGTCCTCTGTCCAACATTTCCATGCTGTATATACTACCTACCACGATTTATACAACCTAAAAATCATGTCGTTTTTACAATGGCATTGTATTGCAGTGCTTGTGTTTGAGAAACTCTCATGCAGTGGCCTAAGGTGACAGCACAATGCATACATCACTCATCTCGCTTCCCCGCATTACGTATGGTATCAGCTCACGTCATCACAAGAAGAGTGAACACAGTACAATAAGATATTTTGAGAGAGAGATACTGCATTCACATAACTTGTTACAATTATTCTATTTTATTTTTAGTTATTGCTGCTAATCTCTTACTGTGCCTAATTTAAAATTGAACTTTATCATGGCCAGATTATTTTACTCTAAAACTTAGAATGCTTAGCCAAAAATAATTTAATTCAATCAATATCTATTTGGCACCATTGCTAAAAAGGGAAAAGAGTATGAAACACTAAAAAAGCTTATGACAGGTCTCTTCATTAACTCGCAGCCTTATTGATAAAGCACAGGTAACTATAAGAGACAAAGGGTGATTAAAGTCAGGCTTAAAAAAGGAGGGCTTTTGGGACAATCTGGAAACACATATCGTAATATGTAGAATAAATAGAGAAAGGTAAATCTGTGATCTAAATATATCAGGAACGCCTGTCTTCTGTTACTTCTCTGCTCAAAGGATGTTTATCCCATATGAGGGCAGCCGTGTGGGCCAGGCCATCATTCACCAGTTGAACTGGACTCCAAACAGAGCCTCCTATGATGACGGAAATGCTCTATATTGACTCTGCACTGTCCCACAAGGGCAGCCATGCTGATCCACAGCTACTGGGCACTTAAAATCTGGCTATTGTAACTGAGGAACTGAATTTAAAATTAAATTTACTTTATTTTAATTGTAATTCAACCTAACTTTTGGCTGGTGGCAATGTGTTGAACAGTGCAGCTGTACCAGTGTGTACATTACCAGCAGGGTGGGAACTTGCACAGCTGCTCTAGTGCTGAGAAACCAGCAGCGCTTTTCCCTGCCTGTGAGAAGGACACAGCTCTAGGATTTCTCCTTAGAGAACCATCTCAAACTTGCCTCATTGAATGTCCTCTTGATCAATGTTCCTCTTTCATTAAAGTAGAATGAAAAATATCAATTTTCCACTTTTTAGGTATAAAATGGTAAAGCAACTTAATTAAAAATTTTCCAAAAGGTTCTACTAGCTTTATAGGTATCAATAAATGAATAGAGGGGCTGGGGATTTAGCTCAGTGCCAGAGCACTTGCCTAGCATGCACAAGGCCCCAAGTTCGGTCCTCAGCCCTGAAAAAATAAATAAAAATAAATAAATAGATAGATAGATAGAAAACTCTTCCTTATGTATGAAACACAGTAAAAAGATGAGAATGTGAAATGTGATTATAATCATTTTACTCTTGGGAAAAGAGTAAAATGTTTCTTCAAAAATCTACCTGTAGTGAACATATTCTTGTCATAATAATATAGACGTTTTGAAATAAAAGGATTAAATATAACACTACAGATGATAGTTAGCCAGAGCCTGGGGCATTTATGGCAAATCAATAGCAAAGATATTGCTTCCTAGTTGGGGACCCTGAAGTAATCAAAAGAATATTTGCTGTATGTATTCATGTTCAAAGAATTGTTCTAGGCGTTGTAGGTAAAGTTGAAGAACTTGGCTCTTATAGATGGGAAGAAAGGCAAAAATAATGCAAATCTCTATCCTTGCTTTAAAATGCTTTCCTAAAACCCTGTTCTAATGAGCCAAACAAGGATAGCTGCAGCCTCCTTCTCAGCTCCTGCATGCATGGAAGGCAATGCTAATGAATTGTGCAACCTCTTTATGCTGATTTTCTCAATCTGGACCCCACTAACAGTCTGTTGGGATTGGCACTTGAGCTGAAACCTGTTTTCCAACTCCTGTGCTTCTACACATACCTTGGTCTTTCTGATGTGTCTCATAAAAGTGGTGAGCAGGTAGCAAGATCTCATTAGGTATTAAATTGTGAGTGAAAAGCTCCCTAGAGAAGCTGGGAACACCTTATAAAAAATTTTGAAAGCAAAGTTTATTGTTGTTTTCTACAAATTGTTTCTTAAGCAGGCTCTCAATCTAAGCTCCAGAAACAGCAGGAACTCTGAGTTGAATTAAGCAATTTCTCACCTATGTAGGGGGAGGAATCTATGAAGTGAGGTTTTTAGACTCAGTAAAACAGAAATGGTCTTTCTCTTAAATCTCTGGTGCCTATAAGCTTGGAGAACTTTAGTGTAATAATACTCTTAACAATTGACAGTAGAAATTGTACTTGAAATTCGCTGTATACAAGGATAACTGAAACTCAGTCATTTCTTGCTCCCATATACGCCTGAGAATATTTGGGTGTGAATAGATTTCTTGGAATTGGCCACTATGACTAAATTGCATCTTACCAAGTAAACTCATTGGATTTTTAATTACTCTGCTGACATCCACATACTTTTACACACTATTATACTGAAATGACATTGATTCAATTTTTAACTTTGATGCACCAAGGGGAAAAATATGGAAAGTATATTATTATTATTATTATTTTCTTCTTTCCTTTTTTGGTTTTGTTTTGCTTTTGATCTGAACTTCTTAAGAGCCAATTTTTTAAAGTATGGGTATATATATATATAAAGAGAGAGAGAGAGGCACACATTTTTTAAATCTGTCTCTGCTGTAAACTGTTAAGATGCAATAGCTGTTTTCAATAGTTCTGTTTGAGTACAGGCATCTTAGTAAGATTCATGTGATCAGTATCCTCAAGAGAGATGTCATAAAAACATGAGGCCCCCTCCAGAGGATGTAGTTGAAATCAAATATTTAAGTAAAGAAAACTTTCATAGATAGAAATATTCATGAATAAAATTATATTAGGAGACAGAATTTTAGGAAAAGGAAGCTATCTTTATTTGGTGTGGTATGATGTGATTTAAAATTTGACAGCAATTTAAGCATAATTAAAAAGGATAATTTTTCTTAATATAAGAAGTAATTTCATCTTAAGTTGACAGCATTAAAAATATAGTGTTGCTTTTCTGTTGAAATTCAGCTCAAAATCACTACTTTCCTGCTTGTCAGGTGTCCTTTGAAATTGTTTCTGATCATCTCTATTGAAAACTTCATTCCCTTCTTGGTGGCCAATTTAGTTATGAAGTTGCACAGAGGTGTACTGGTGAAGCAAAATGGGGACTTGGAGGTGACAAATTACATCATTAAAACCAAAACCTTCAGGTATTCAGGTCAATGAGGATGCTAGGTATCAATTATTCAGACTGTTATCTCAGTCTTCATTTCAATAGAGAGTTGCTGTTCTTTAATTATTATTAATTAATAGTAGTGCTAGATCAATTCAATACAATTTTAAATTTACTTCCATATGTTATATTATCTCTCTTATCTTTTCAGGTTTCAGTTTTTAAAAAGCTGAATTCTTGAATACTTGCCACCATGATTTTACATAATTAAACAATAAATAATTTTATGTCAGTTAATTGCATGTGTATTAGCTGAGTCTTATGCATAATGAACCAGAATCTCCTAGAAAGAACTGCAGCCAGCATAATAACCAGGGGTCAAGTAATTGTTGCACAGCCATCAATAACTCAGGTTCAAAACTGTTTCTTTCTCATTATAGCGTAAAAGTCCCCTCACAATCTCATCCCAACGTACCCCCAAACTCCATATCTCATCCAAAAATCTTAAGCCAAGTCGCAAGAAGTTTCTTACATTTTCCAAACAATCCATAACAATCCACAGTCTAACTCTGTGGTTTAGCATGTATTGTCCCTATGGCTTGGAATATTCTGCCCTTTTCTCCACCTAGTGAACTTGTATTGAACTTATATTGATGCCCATTTCTAATCCTTTAGCATTGTGCATATCTCTACTATATACTGGAACATCTATTTAATTCTCTGTCCTCTACCTCACTGTGAGCATTTTAAACGGTACCAGGCTATGATAAAAACTTTGAGAAAACATTTGAAGAGAAATCCTAGCATGAAAAGATTTTGCAAGAACTGTGGAACATAACTCTTGAGAGATAGCAAGAAACTGAGCTACATGGCACATCATGGTTCTCAAATTTGACTAGTACAGAATGGTGAGTCACCGGGCTTGCAGAGCAGACAGTGCCTCAACTTTCTGATTGAGCTCAATTACAATCCTCTCCAGCAACCTATATCTTCCATGCGCAGGTACAATAATGTGGAAAGTGACATTAAGGATGTGATCCATGCCTGTTCAGAAAAGCGTTATTTAAGCAAAGCAGGGGGAAATATGAGCTAGACCATGAAAAATGAAACAAAGACCCTTAATTAGTCTAATGTGAGCTTACCTCTCTTCCAGAGATGACAACCAGCTAGAGCAGGTGAAAGAGTGTCTCTCCTTTTTCAGTTTCTAGGAGAGCAGTAGAAACCTAGAGCCCTTTTTACTAGGATCCCTCCCCACTAAAGGTCTGCCATAAGACTTTATATAAACTATCGATTTTCTACATTTGATGTAATATATTTAAAGAGTGGTATCAGGAAGAAATTATACTTCACTAGTCACATTTTTGTGATTTTTATTGCAGTATGAACTATACGTGTATTTTTTGTATGGTGTCAGTATATCACCAACTACTTCAAATGGAGGTAAAGTTCACTGCAAAATAAATTGAACAATGTGTAATATGAATTAATTCAAAATAAATTACATACAATTTTCTTTATCTGCTACTTGGAAATGAGGAATGTATGTAATTGTGCAGGATACTTCCAGAATAGGACTCACTTAACTAGCATTTCATTGAAGTCAACTTAAAAATGATGACAAAAGTATAAAGATTAGATAAAAAGTTTGGATGTCCTTGTAATTAATATATTGCTCCCTCTCTGCACTTGTGGTCTGATACTCATTCATTACTTTCTCTTTTCTTCACATTTCCTCTCAGTAAGATAAGTTCTAAAATCCTAAGTGGTGTATGAGCTATTACATAATTGTTCTTTTATGGCCTGCAGAGACACTACCCTCTGGTACATTCCTTTGTGAAGTAATTTGGGTTACCGTGGATATGAAAAGCAACTCAATCAAAGCACATTCCACTGTGCAGCCAAGACCCAACAAAGAAACAGAGTCCTAGGATGGTCTCTATAGCAAGGAAAACTTCAAGGATGTTTCCTGGAATGTTGAAGGTCTCCAGTCAGTTGGTTCAGATTAGTCCAAAGTGATTGGAAAATCAAAAGGTCAGAGTGCTCTTGAGAAAACTCTACATACTTAGTGTGTTTCTTATGTGACCTAGTATTTTACTGGTGTTTCAGGTATCTTTCCAACCCCAACGCTTAGTAGCTCTTAACATAAAAACACTTATTTTTCATTATTCTGTGGGCTGATTGAAGGCCTCTTCTGTTAATCTTGGCTGGGCTCATTCGTGCAGTTACAACCAGATGGTGGTTAGACAGGGCAGGAAACTCAAGTGACCTCAATCTCATGTCTGGCAGTCAGTGTTGGCTATGGGCTGAGAAGACTTGAACTTCCTCTTACCATGATCTCATTCTAGGGTTCCACACAGCATGATGTCTCAGGGTTCCAAGGAAGTAAAAGGAGAATTTCAAAGTATGTTGAGTCTCTAAAACTCATCCATCTGTGACTTTTGTAAAATTCTGTTAGTCAAAGCATGTCATAAGACCAGTCCAGATTCAATAGAGTAGGGAGATAAACTCTCTTGGCAGAGGCAACAGCAGCATAACATTTCAAAGGGACATAGACCAGAGTGGTCTGACACATCAGAGGCCATTATTACAGCCATCTACTACAACAGGAAATGCTATAAAGAGGATCAATCTTCATTATGTTTGATAAGAACTGTTCCTACCCTGTCCCTCCAAAGAAGAAATTTTTTTTATTTCAAAAAGATAAAGATAAAAAGAAATCTTTATTTCAAAAAGAATCTGTGTGTAAGAAGACACTAAATTTAATGTGTATATTTTTGCCTTCTGTGTTCCCAATATTAATATTTAAACCATGTTACATAGAATTGTTCCCAAAGGACTAGAATGATACCTGCTACACTGGGGTGCACACAAGATTATACAGGGAGTGACCCTTTAGCACAGTAGTTACAGAAATCTGTATCGCTGGACTCAGAGGACATCAGCCTTGCATGCTGAAAGGAGACTTGATTAGGACATATTTTCACATAAAGAATTAACTGAGGGCTGGAGCGGTGGCTTGTTGGTTACAGCACTTGCCTGGCATGTGCTCACAGCAAAGTGAGCAACCAAAGCCACATGAAAACCTAAATAAAATTGATTCTTTCTCTCTTACTGTCTCTCTCTCTTAAAAAAAAATTAAGAATCAACTGAAGGTGAAGGCAGCAAACTCAAAATTCAAAGTTTTAATGATTTTCCCATACATATAACTTTAAGAGAATGTACTTTTTTAATAAATTGAGCAGGAGAGTCTAGGCAGAAACTTTAAAATGATGGATTAACAGTAACAGTTTTTGTGGGACCTCCTTCATGTCAACAATGGCATGCACAGGTTCCTTTCAAGGTTCTGGGAGGGGCCTACCAATGTATTCACATGGTTGTATGCATTTGAAAAATTTACACAATTAGAAAAATTGCAAAGTTTTAAATTATTTCAATAGTCAGTTAAAATTATTGTTTATATCTACTCTGTCTTCCCCTCTTCAAAGTCATCCCAATGTTGGGTGGAGGCAGGTATTTTAGAGATCCACTCAGAGTAATTTGAGTTGGACATATATTATTCAATTAGGCTTTAGTGGGATATGTTTGTGTGGCTCACAGTGTGGCTCACCATTAGAGCAATGGTGTCCAGGGGTATTCTGCTGACATACCCCACTCACCTGCAGCCTGAGTCAAACACACAGAAGCCAGAGCCTGGATTGCAAATGTGAAGGTGGCCCATATCTCCAGCACAAAATGGAGGAGGAACAAGAAAAATTAAACTCTTATTAATCAAAACTACTTTTTATCTTTATATTCTCACTATAGATAATATCATAAAACCATTGTTCCATGGAAAAGCAATCAAAAATATTTAGCCAAAAATATAGGAAAATAACTATAAATGCATGACAAGCAGTTAATTAATAAAAATATTGGATTTTGTTTTGGTTTGTGATATCAGCTTTATGAAGTTTGTAAATTGTGTAAATTTGTGCATTATAGTTACTTTTGAAAAAAATGGCATGCAAGTTATAGTATGGACCAACCAAATTTCTACAATAAATTCTTCCATAAATGACCAGCTTTATCTAAGTGAAAAATAAGTAATCAGATCTCTGTACAAAACCCATAGAGACCGTGTCTTAAAGAAGTTCACTTAAATAAGATAAAATCATATCTACAATCTTTAAATTATATGACTTTATTGATATACAACATTTGGCATGCACTAAGTATAAAGCCATTAAAATAGACTAAAACCTTAATATCTTCCCTTAAAAGCAACAAATATAGTTTTATATAGACTTTTCAACTTTGTTATGGATTGGATATGAGAGGTCCTTAAAAATTCCCATGTTAATGCAGGAATATTAAGGAATAAAATGATTAGATTTTGAACTATAAGCTAATTAGTCCATACTAGTTTGAATGGACTGACTAGGTGGGAACTTTGGCAGGTGAGGTGTGACTGGAGGAGATGGGTCATGGAGCTGGGCATTCCCTAAAAGGATTCATCTTCCCTGAGCCCCATTTCCCTCTTCCTGACTGATAGGAAGGGAGCAGTTTCCCTCCAGCACACCTTTCTGCCATGATGCTTCACCTTCAGCCCAGAGCAATGGACTTGGCTGACTGTGAACTAAACCCCTGCAACTGTGAGTCAAAATGAACTTTCCCTCCTCAAAATTGTTCTCATCAGGTATTTTGGTTACAGCAACACAAAACTATGACAAATTTCAAAATAGAAAAAAAATTAATACCAGATAATCATGGGAAATTTAGATCTCTAAACTTCCATGACATAAAAGGAAACAGATTGCTAATGGCTAGTATTTAGATCATATTTGATTTGTCTTATTTTTAATTTTCTTTATGTCAAATGTCAAATAATTATGAATGTCTAATCACCAACTAGAATGAAAATACCACTTCTCAATCATTCAGTTACTCAATAAACCAATTTGTACTAGATATCATACAGACAAAACACTGCATTTAGAAAGTAGAATAAGGTGGCTGTCATGGCAGTGCATTCTTGTAATCCCAGCAACTTGGGAGGTTGAGGCAGGAGGATCACAAGTTTAAGGCCAGCTGCAGCAGCTTAGCAAGACCCTGTCACAAAATTTTAAAAAAATTAAAAGGGCTAGGGATATAGTTCATTGGTAGAGTACCTCTGGATACAAAAACAAATGGAAGGGAGAAAAAAGACAAGAAAGAAAGGAAAGGAAAAAGAAAATAGCACACTGTGTTAATGCACATTATCATACCAGAGTTCGTTACAGGGTCATTTACAGATATATTACATATATCTATAAATGCTCACTAAAATTGTTCAATTATTAAAAATTAAGAAATTGAACTGAGTTGAATTCAGTTGCTATTTTACTCTTATAACTTACAGAGATTTATTTCCTATGCTTGTTGCCCTACATTTTCTTTCCCAAAAGTCAGATCTTGAAGTTCAGACATGAAATCTGGTAAGAATCAATCAAATTAGCAATTCACCATGCCATATTAAAAAACAACTGATGCAGAATTCATGAAGCAACTTTGGCACTTCAAATCATTTTCTGTGACTAAATGACAATAGTTTCCAAAAAGAAAAGCTTCTCTCTATATATACACACCTGACTTTAGTGGTTGTCACTCTCTTCTATCACTAAGGAAGTGTCACAAAGATATCCACTTTGAGCAGTGGTAAGGGTAAGGGTAATAAAACACCCAGGATTCCTTTAAAAGGCCCTTGTCTATTTATACACAAAACTACATTTTTATTTGATGAAGTTAAATGGCCTATATGGGAAAATTTGTCTTGATAATATTATTTCAATAACTGAATTAGCCAGTCAAAACCAAAAGAAAATTGCATCATTTAGCAAGTACTTGGTAATTCAAAAAAAATAAGTAAAACAGAATTTATAAAGCATAGTTCTGTATAAACACTAAGGGGGACTAGGCATATGATTTCATTTTGAGGATACTAAAAGACTCATATTATTAGCAAATAGAATCCAACACAATTTAATGTATAAAAGAATTATGCTCCACAACCAAATAGGATTATGTAGACATGCTGCAATATTTGAAAATCAATTAATGTAATCCATCATATCAACAAGCTAAAAAGGAAAAATCACATGATATCAGTAGATGCAAAAAAACATTTGAAAAATACCACACTGATTCATAATTACAATAAAACTATCAATAAACCAAGAATAGAAGGGAATTTCCCCAACTGATAAAGAATATCAAAAACCTATAGCTAACATCACACTTACTGATGAGAAATCCAAAGCATTCCCACTATGATTGAGAACAAGGAAAGAGGTTCCCTGTCAGCCCTCCTTTACAGCACAGTACTAGAAATGCTAGTAAGTACAAGAAGACACAAAAGGGAAGTAAGCAGTGTACAGATTGGGAAGGAAAATATAAAATTGTTTACAAATGATATGATGATCCATGTAGAGAAAGTGTGAAAGAATGAAAACAATCCTAGAACTAATAAGAGATTAAAACAAAATTGTGGAATACAAGATTGTCATATAACAGTCAGTTGCTTTCCTCTGTACTACCATTGAACAAATTGAATTTTAATTTAAAACATAACGTCATTTATTTTAGCATCTAAAAATGTGAAACAGGTACAAATCTAACAAAATGTATAAAAGAATCACATGAGGAAAACAAAACTCTGATGAACAAATCAGAGAACTAAATAAATGGAGCAATATTCTGTATACAGATATAAGAAAGTTCAACATAGCTAAGATGTCAGTTCTTCACAATTTGACTTACAGATGCAATGTAATTACAATAAAAAACCCAGCAAGGCATTTTATGGGTGTCAGCAATCTGATCATAAGGTTTACATGGAGAGGCAAAAGGGCCAGAATAGCCCACACAATATTGAAAGAGAAAACTAAAGTTGGAAGATTAATACTACCCAATTTCAAGACTTATTGTACAATCACAATAATCAAGACAGTGGGGTATTGGCAATAGAACAGTCAAATAGATAAATGGAACATCATAGAGAGCCCAGGAACAGACCCACATAAATATAATGAAGGGATCTTTGGCAAAGTAGCTAAGGAAGCACAACAGAGCAAAGAGAGCCTATTCACCAGGTGGTGATAAAACAATCAGACAGCCACATGCAAAACAATGAATCTAGCCACACAAACACACACACCAAAAAAAAAAAGAAAAAAAAAAGTTACTCAAAGTGGACCATAGATGTAAATGTAGAACACAAAATATAAAATACCTAGAAGATAACATAGGAAAAAAATCTAGATGATCTTGGAAATAGTGATGATTTTTAAGTACCACAACAAAGGTGCAGTCTATGAAATAAATAATTGATAAGCTGGACTTCATTACATTTAAAAACTTCTGCTCTTGGGCTGGAAGGGTGGCTCAGTGATTCTGGCACTTGCCTGGCATGCATAAGGATATGGATTCAAACCCCAGCACCATGTACACAAGAAAGTGCCCAAGCAACGAAGGCCACATGAAAAACTAAATAAAATTTGATTCTGACTTTCTCTCTCACACACTATCCCTCTCTCTTTAAAAATAAAATAAAATAAAAAGTAAAAAATAAAAATAAAAACTTCTGGTCTGTAAAAAATTACTATTAAGGGATTATGAATACAGGCTACAGCCAGGTACCACTCAGAAGGCTGAGAAAACAGAATCACAAGTTCAAAATCAATCTCAGAAACTTAGTGATAGCCTCAAAATAAAAGGGCTAGTCTCGAAATACAAAGGGCTGGGGGTATAGATCAGTGGTAAGGTGCCCCTGGATTAAATTCCCAGTACCAAAAAATAAAAAAGAAAGAAAGAAAAGAAAAAAATTAGAAGCAACAGATTGGGAGAAAATATTTGCAAAAAAAAAAATACATTAGACAAATTACCAATATTTAAAAAATACATTAGACAAATTACCAATATTTAAAATACACATAGAATTTTAAAAATTCAACAATAACAGGAAACCTTACTTTTTAAATGGGATAAAGATAGTATCAGATGCCTCACAAACGAACATATACAAATGGCCTAACGGTATATGAAAAGGTGTTCCACATCACATATCATCAGAGAAGTATGAATGAAAACAACAAGATATATCAATTAGAATAAGCAAAATCCAGAACACTGACACTGCCAAATGCTGGCAAGAATGTGGGACAGCAAATCTCATTTATTAGTAGTGGGAATGCAGAATGCTGTAACCAAATGCTTTACTCTGATTAGGGATATTGGTCGTTACAGAAGCTATGCAGGTATGAGGGCAGGAGGTATTTGGGAAATCTAAGCACAATCCTCTTAATTTTTTTTAAGAGAATGGGAGAGAGTGAAAATGAGAGAAAGAGAAATAATTTCATTAATTTTTTCATCTGGCCTTCATTTCTCTGACATTTAGTTATGTACATGGTGCTGGTGTTCTAACCTGGGTCCTTGCACATGCCAGGTAAGCACTTGAACTGCTGAGCCACTGCTCTAGCCCCCAGTCCTCTTAATTTTGCTTTGAAACTAAAACTTCTCTTTAAAAAAAAAAAAAGTTTTTTAAGAAAGACTTCAAAATTAAAAAAGCTTATTTAACCAAAAAATTATCAAAATATTCACCAAGAAAGGGGAAGGGATATTATTCCAAGGTCAGCAGGTACCAGATGTGACCTTTCATGTGTACAACAGTTGGCAAAACTCCCCAGATCCTATCCTTCAGGATGTGAGAACAAGTCAAGTGGAACTACAACTAGATAAAGCAAAACAAGAGAAGCCGATGAGGTCACAGCCAGAGTAAGACAGCCAACTTACAGGAGAATCCCAGAAAATGATAAAGGAAAGATGTCAAAGATTAACTTCCATATGTCACTAATTGATCTAGAACCAACTCCCTGTGCCCAAAGGATGTGTCTTTCCCTCTGCAAATCTGACATTCTCTTCAACACTCAGGGTGTAGGGACTGTAGTGCATCTCTCTGACTCCAGGGGTTCCCAATTTGCTTTTCCCTCTAAGACCCTTAACCCCTTCCTGACCAGCTGCAACAATTCAGAGTGTGGCATTCAATCCATGACTCTTCTAACTACTTCCACATGTCCCAGGGCACTGAGTTTGATTTTCCTGTGTTCATGTGTTTTGATTCAACACTAGCCCCATTGGCTTCCCCCATACCTCAAACACACCATGTTCATTTCATTTCACAATACTTTGCTCACAGTTTTGCCTCCCTTGATCCAAATACAACCTTTTCTTCAAAGTCAAGATCTAGGAGGGCTGGAGCAGTGGCTCGGCGGTTCCGGTGCTTGCCTGGCACGCATGAGGACACAGGTTCAAACCCCAGCACCATGTACACAAGAAAGTGTTAGAGCGATGGAGGCTACTTGAAAAATTAAATAAAATTGTTTTTTTTTTCCTCTCTCTCTCTCTTTTCCCCCTCTCTCTCTCTTAAGAAAAACAAAAA
>PVKS010011900.1:0-55292 GCA_004027875.1 Aplodontia rufa | reverse complement strand
GGTCATTTGTTTGGACAAGTAGGTAACAACCAGATGTTGGACGTCTAGAACTTATTGAAAAGAACGGCACCCAGCTGCACAGCACAATGAGGCACACACTGATGAATGAATTGATTGTGCTAATAAAAAACAACCACCTGTGGACTTGTGCAATGAAATGAGAAGCACATGGATGCCTGGGCATATCAAGCCCATCTCAAAGAAATCAGGCCCATGAGTTGATCAGTTCACCAGGTGAGACCTGACCTGAAACACAGGAAAAGAGAGGCACCTCAGACAGTGGTAAAGTGGCACACGCTGACCCATCGTCAGACCAGTGAACATGTCCTCTGGCGAATGAGTCACAAGGGGATGAACTCCGCACTGTCCCTGGAGCTTCGGCTCAGCTAGATCAACCTGCTCAGCATGGCTCACTTAGAAACTGCCTGCAGTGCAGACCCTAGCCTGAAGTAGGTCCCGGCCCCTGCAGCTCTGCGCCTGAGTTTTCTCTTCTGTGCTACTGCATTTGTATCTGCTTTCTGCCTTTGCTCTTGTTAGGCCTCTTGAAACTCCAGGACTGTTTTAACCTTTCTTAGCCTTCCTGTTACCAAACCATGCAACGTTCGGGAAAGTGTGATGCGTGACTTGAGTGCTATAGCTATGAGTGGTGAAGTTTGGAAGGGAATAAAAGAACTTGTGATCGCCTCTGTCCTGGCACCAAGTGAACCGTGAGTATTTTCAGGGAATTAAAGCTGATGAGAGTGAAGTAGCTTGTAAAGTTATTGTTATTCAATAAATCCTGACATTGCAGGAAGAGCCAAACATGTCCAGTTTATAGTAATGGTACAGCTCGCTCACCACAGGGAGGAGGTGGAGGGAACTGGAGGAAATTCAGAACACAAGGACAGAGTAACTACCAGGACCTCAGAACCCACTGTAAAAAGATTCCTGTGTTTGTTATTCATATTTTTTGTTTTGATTTTGAACAGGGGATTGAACCAGGGATGCTTAACCACTGAGCCACATCCCTGCTCCATTTTTATTTTTTATTTTGAGACAGGGTCTTGCTACATTGCTTAGGCTCTAAGTTGCTGAGTCTGGCTTTGAACTTGTGATCCTCCTGCCTCAGCCTTGCAATTTTTTTTTCATGTTAGAGCTCTAAGACTGAAGGATGTTTCAGGTATTTTGTTTTAGCAACGTTTGTGTGGGGTGGGGTACGTGGTGGGTTGTAGCTGTGTGGTGTGTGTGTGTTGTATTGATAAATGTAGCCAGAATTGTGGGGTTAAAAAAGTATATGTCAGTTAATCAATATGTGTTGCTTCTCTGATTTTTCATCCAAGGAGAGCTGGTGTCCCTCCCAGGACCCCAGGAGGGGCCTATGCAGATGAAGAAGCTCTGAAACTCAGAGCTTCATCTGCTTCCCAGTAAACCCCAGTCTGTCTCTACGCCAATCGCTCATGATCACTTCATCTGTTTTCATTTACTTCAACACTTAGTAAAACTGAGATTAAGTTAGGTGCTTGCCTGTTTACAAGCTGCCTTCTCTGACTTTCAGAGCTCCCAGGGAACCTGGCCCTGGTTTGTGTGGGTTACAGCTCCAGGACTTCTCATAGCAGCTGGCCTAGGCCGGGGGCTCGGTAATTTATTGAATCAGTGACTGAATGTTAAAAGGGATTTAATGTCAATCTCTGGAATTTATGCTTGGAATTTTAAAAAGTTTATTTTTCATTAAAGCCAATTTAATTAAACTCGATTGCATACATGAGAGTGTTGTAAGTCTTAAATTGTGCTAATGGGATAATTTCCTAACACAGTAGTTTGTTCCCAATAGTACAATGTGTTCTTATCTGACTAGAAGTAAAGCCACAGATTCTTTCGAGTTTATATGGACCTCAGATCTTTGGTACAGCAGCCTTCTTACCACACCTCCCACCCAAATAATTTAAAAGCAAAACAATTGGCACCTTTACAGCTTTTCAAGTTGTCAGATTTTGAAGTCATAAGCTCAAATGTTTGCAAAGGGTATAATTTCTAACCCGGTATAAATTGACACTTCAAAAAGCCAAGTATATTAATTCTAAGTAAAATACAAAATCAATTTGATTCATTTAAAAATACATTATTGACAGGTGCAGTGGTGTACACTTATAACCCCAGTGGCTAGGAGGCTAAGGCAGGAAGATTGCAAGTTCAAAGCCAGCTTCAGTAACTTATAGAGGTCCTGAGTAACTTAGACCCTGTCTCAAAATTTAAAAAGAAAAGGACTGGGGATGTGACTCAGTGGTTAAATGTCACTGGGTTGAATCATACTTAGTTCCAAATATAAAAAAATACTTTAGTGAGTTGGGTGCAGTGGTGCATACCTGTAATCCCAGCAGCTCGTGAGGCTGAGGCAGGAGGACCACAAGTTTCAGGATAGCCTCAGCAATTTAGGAAGTGCCTAGGCAAATTATAGAGACCCTATCTTAAAATAAAAGATTTTTAAAAACCACATAAGAAAATGGAGCTGGGGACATAGTTCAGTGAGCCCAGTGCAGGTTCTGATTTTATGCCTATTTATTGCTTTATAAAGAAACCTTGTTCACACAAGTAGGCAGATGGGAAAAAAAGAATATTTTGCTATGGCAACATCACTCAATTCTCTGAACTCCTTCCAAGTTTTACATCAGAACTCATGCAATGATATATCATAAGAATTATTATTAATGCTCTGTCAGCTAATGTGTCCTGCTTCAATTATATTGCTAACAAATTGCTAGGAACTACCTGACTTGAAAAAAGATTACTTAATCAATCATTAAAGTCATTCATTTTCTCAGCACCAACATCTTGAATTTTCCCTGTTTTTGGTGTCCCAGTGGTTTTTACATCTCAGGACAATCAAACCAGGTTTTACATAACAGCATTACAGAAGGATCTGGAAAGAGTGAAAAGTGTGTGTGTTTTGTTTGTTCTGTTTTTTAAGAGAGAGTGAAAGAGAGAATCCATTTTATTTAGTTTTTCATCTGGTTTTCGTTGCTCCAACACTTAATTGTGTGTGTGGTGCTGGGGTTCGAACCTGGGTCCTTGCACATGTCAGGCAAGCGCCTTAACCGCTGAACCACCACTCCAGACCCTTGTTTTGTTTTTTAATGACAAAGAGTGATTATGAAAGGAAAGGTAAGGAGGAGACTCTATACAAAACCTGGACCATGGATGAGTTTTCAGGCAGATTAGCTGTGGGAAACATTCCTTCCAAATGGAAACTGATTCCTTCCAAATGAAACTCTTTGTCTGCAGAGAAAAGCCTTGGAGTTAGGGCCTCAGTTGGAAGTCCATTCATTCCAAACCTGTTTCAGATCAGGTGCGGAAGTGTGCTCTTCAGGGGTCCAGCCATGTGTCCTGGGCAGAACTGGGAGGGGACCCAGGTGTCCCATGGCAAACACCTTCCCTAACTGTTCACCCTCACAATAATCAGCATTTTCCCTCTTAAAAAAGTAAGTAAATGAAATGATTTCAATTAGCTTGAAAAGCTCCAGCAACTTCAGTTATCACCAAAATACGATGAATCCATGAAGAAAGGGAGTTCTGGGCTCTAGAATTACGTAGCAGGCACTTTTGGAATAGCTACTCCCTCAACCCCATATATCCAGGAGCTTCAGGCTCAGCAACTGTACCAGGGTTATGAAGGATGACCAACATTTATAAGCAATGCATACAAATAGTATTATTTATATCACATCCATCAAAGAGAATAACAGGTAACATACTCTTTTATAAAAATAAACAGAAATTAAAATATTGGTGATTTTGTGTTTTAGTTTCAATTTCACAAATATTTCCAGTGTAGCCATTTATTTAATTCAATAATGTTTTTAATTTCTCTCAATTATTAGATTTAGCAAATATTTTTGGTTTTCCATTTAGCTAAGTATTTCATTTAGCAAATATTTAGAGTCTGCTATGTGCCAAGAATATATTGGCAGCTAGAGATTTTGAAATAAATTCTAAACTAATTAGCTTATTGCAGGAAGGCATGCATATAATGACTAAGAGCAGCAGACACTGGGCCACCTCTGGTTCAACAATGCTCCATCCTTTTGGATTTGGTGACTTTAGTCTTAGTTTCCTCTTCTGGAAAATGAAAATGAAAATGTAAATAATCTATAGCTTATACTCTTGTGGGACTCAAGGAGATCCTTATCTAATAATCGCTCAGGAAATGATGTTGTTTGATCACTCTTTTCTTTCTCCTTCCCACCCCCAGCACCTGGCATGGTGACTGCACAAAGGAACAGACACTTAGTAAATGCTACTAAGTCAACAGATGAATGCACAAATAACAACTAGCAACAGATATGTTAAAGTACCTCTTTATTTGTAGATGGAAGGAGTTACGTGGTTGGTAGAACAGGTTATTCTCAAAAGCACAGTTTTATTTACAACATTTAATCCATTCTAGAGAAAGTATCTTTTTTTTTAAGAGAGTGAGAAAGAGAGAATCTATTTATTTATTTTTCATCTGGTTTTGTTTTTCCCAGCACTTAGTTGTATCTGTCATTCTGGGGATCGAAACCCAGTCCTCCCTCATACATGCCAGGCAAGCACTACAGCCCCTGAGCCACCAGCCCCTAGGGTAAATATCTTAACATGCTTTTTCTCCCTTTCCTCTTCAATGGAGTCATAGGGTTATCAGCTTTCTGTATATTCAAATATTTTTCCATCTCTTTTATGAGCAGAGTCTGTGGTATGTGGTTATTGTTGACTCTTTTTAAATTATGCAAAACAGTTCCAGCAAATCCAAAGCTTTCCTAGAAAGATCCTGATCTGGTAGGAAAAACATTTCATGTCTTTGAGAATTCCCAGGTGGAAGCGGGAAACCAGCGTCTGCATGTCATGTAAAATTGAGAGTTTCAAGGACCATGGAAGATGTATTATCATGAGAGCATTTTTCTTACATCATTTGCAGGCTCATGATGGGTGGGTAGAAGGTGGCAGTTCTTCCACTTTCCAACGTGAACGGTCTCAGTTTCAAGCCTCCAGGGTCTTTCCTTTTCTGTTCCCTCCCCTCTCCCAGCCTATTTTTCTGATTGTTTCCCGCAGGGACACACCTAGAGAATGGGACTGGGAGTGCTGGAAGAGAAGAAATGACAGCCGAGTCTGTGTGATTTATTATAAGACATCGTTGTTGGAGTCCCACATCCTGTTCCCAGGTGTCGCCTAGCTCAGGATATTTGAATACATTCTTTACACTCACCTAGATCCTATTCCTTGCTGTTAATCATTAAATAGGGTATTGGTCATTAAAATTTAGGAACTGGAGAGCAGGCTTGTTAACCACTACCTGGTTCCATTAATGCAGTCCTGAGTGTGCTTGAAGAAATACTGTATATACTTGAGTTTCCTTCAAAATAACTGTCATGATTCCTAATAATACTGCCTTCCGCATGCAAAAAATATTTAAGCCATCCTTTATGTTGTGTTAGTACTCTAGTTGAAGTCGCTGCTGCCCATCTTTTACCGTGTTTGAAAACATAATCACAGCTCCTGAATTGTACAAGCAGTGGAAGAGAATTAGAAATTTGTTTTGTTCTTGTTCCTAGCTCTGTTTTTCATTCTCTGCACGCCCACTCCTGCCCACAAATCCAAGGCTACCGTCTCTCTCTATAACATATTTCTGCCTACAATGTACTCACTTGTTAATTTACACAGCTCTGATTCATGTTGACAGTCATCTGCTTCCGACAGGTGAATACCTCTGGGCAGTCACCTGGAGACACTTTTCTGTAATAATACCTATGTTTCATGATGGTGCTATGTGTCACCCTTGTTTTCCAGGCACGAGATGTGACAGATATAAGTCTGGTTTCTTATCCTGTGCTTTTAAGATGTCTGTACTTCCCTCTGCTCATTTTTCTTCTTAGCAATTATTTTTTTTAGTTTTTCTAACCGCCTCTATGTTCCTGCAGTTATATTATTGTCCCTGTGTTGTTGTTTTCTCTTCTAGCTGGTAATACAGTAATATGTTGCTTTGGTGATACATTGGACATGATTTCTATGTGGCTCCATAAACTGCAGACAAAAATGTGGAAGTTTTAGGAGGAGGAAAACTTTTAACCTGGAAGGAATAAGCTTGGCCTGGCTAAATTTGGATGGAGAGAGTGTGTTTCAGTTTCCCTTTCTTTGTCTTGCTACCTCACTCCTTCAACTTCGTCTGGGCGTTCCTTAGACCCTCAGAAGCTTAGCATCCTCATGTCTCCCTATCCCTATTCAGAAAGAAAAACAACCTTTGAGATGCTTGCCAGGCTCTCTGTATCTCTGCATGTCTTCTCAACTTGTCTCCCTCAAGCTTGCCAGGCTCTCTGTATCTCTGCATGTCTTCTCAACTTGTCTCCCTCATTTGCAGGGTGCTGATAGCCTTTCTTAAACTAGATGACCACCCCAGCTACACTGATTGCACCAGAAATGAACATTTGATCCAAACTGCCAATCAGATTCTCTTTCCACAAATCCTCATTCATTTGAAAACAAGTTCATGTCTGATTGCAAGCCGGATCCCTTCCCTCAGCACATAGTAGGCTCGAGGCACCTGTGACTGCCTGATATTCCTTAAATTCCACCACAAAATGCCTTGTGTAAGACTCATCCTCCACAGACAGCTGCCGGTTTTGTGATTTTCCTCCGGTTTTGTGATTTTCCTCCAGCAGAGCTAGGTGGCTTTCATGTAGAAAGTATGCAATGGGGTTGTTCCAAGGTTTGGGCCTTTCGGGGAGCTTGTGGCAGAGAAGAGAATGAGGAGGCAAAGGTGCTGCTGGGAAAGTGTTAAGGTGATGAGCCACGGGTTCCAGATTGCAGGGCCTCCAATTTGCTGCACTTTGGAATCACCTGACAGATTATTACAAGTACTGATAGCTGAGTCCCTCCCCTGGAGCAAATGACTTAACTGATTAAGGTGGCCTAGTCATCCTGAGTCACCAAAGCTCCCCAGGTGATTATAATATTAGCTAAAACTGCAAACCAAAGACATGCATAAGGAAAAGAGGTGAAATTAGAGCCATTGAAAAAGGAATGAATGGGAGCTGGAGTGGTAGCCCAGCAGTTAGAGCACTTGCTTGGCATGCAAGAGGACCTGGATTCAAATCCCAGTACCACACGCACAACTAAGTATCAGAAATACTACAAAAACAGATTAAATAAATAAAATTATCTTTTCTCTCTCTTAAAAAAAAAGAAAAGGAATGAATGGGCTAGGTATTAGAGACCCCAGATATTATAGGACTCATTGAGACACAGATGCAGAAGGGAGCGCTTTCTCTGAGAGTAGAGTGTTAGAATCGAAAATAATATGATACTGTTAGAGTGAACTGGAAGATCTGCTGGGTAAAACGGCTTGACTTCCTCTTTTCCTATTTGAATTCCTTTGATTCCCTTCTCTTGTCTGATAGCTCTGGCTAGGGTTTCAAGGACTATATTGAATAAGAGTGGCAAAAGTGGACATCCTTGCCTTGTTCCTGAGTTTAGTGGGAATGCTTTCAGTCTTTCTCCATTAAGAACAATGTTGGCTGTGGGTTTGTCATAATGTCTCCTACAAAATTAAAGTACATTCCTTTAACCCCTATCTTCTCCAGAATTTTGAGCATAAATTGGTGTTGAATTTTATTGAAGGCTTTTTGTGTATTTATTGAGATGATCATATAGTGTTTATCTTTAATTCTGTTTAAGTGATGAAATACATTTTTTGGTTTGCATATGTTGAACCAGCCTTGCATTTGTGGAATGAAGCCCATTTGATTGTGTTGTATCATCTTTTTTATGTGTTTTTGGATGTAGTTTGCTAGTATTTTATTAAGGATTTTTTTTGCATCCGTGTTCAGCAGGGAAATTGGTCTGTAGTTTTCTTGACGTGTCTTTATTGGGTTTTGGTGTCAGGGTTATATTTGCCTCATAAAAAGTATTTGGGAGGGTTCTGTCCCTTTCAATTTCATGGAATAGCTTACTGAGGAGAAGTGTTAATTCTTCTGTAAAGGTCTGGCAGAATTCTGCTGAGAATCCACCAGGTCCTAGGCTCTTCTTTTTTTGGAAGGCCTTTGATGGCTATTTCAATTTTGCTACTTGAGCTTCGTTTGGTTAGATTTTCAATGTCCTCCTGTGTTAATTTGGGAATGTTGTATGTGGCTAGGTACTTGTTCATTTCTTTCAGATTATCAAACTTGGAAGAGTATAGCTTTTCAAAATAAGTTCTAACAATCCTCTGGATTTTTGTTGAGTCAGTGGTGATGTCTCCATTTTCGTCTTTGATTTTGTTGATTTGCTTCACTTCATTCCTCTTTTTGGTTAGGTTGGCTAGGGGTCTGTCAAGCTATTTCTATTTGCCAATGACACTAAACCTAGTAGACCCATAAAGCTCTATCAGAAGACTTATAGAGCTTACAAATATATTTAGCAAAGTGGCTGGTTACAAGATCAATACTCATAAATCAATAGCTTTCCTATACTCCAGCAGCAATTCCACCAAAGAAGAAATCAGGAAATCTATCCCATTCACAATAACCTCAAAAAGAATAAAATACTTGGGCATTAATCTAACAAATGAAAACTATTGAAAATTTTAAAAAGAAATTGAAGAAGACCTGTGGAAATGGAAAAACACTCCATGTTCTTGGTTAGACAGATTCAATATAATTAAATAGGCCATTGTGCTGAAAGCCCTATACATATTCAATGCTATCCCTATCAAGATACCAAGGACATTCTTCATGGATATAGAAAAAGCAATTCTCAAGTTTATTTGGAATAACAGGAAACCTAGAATAGCCAAAACATTACTAATCAAGAAAGAGGAAATAGAAGGTGTCAAAATACCTGACCTGAAATTATACTATAGGGCTATAGTAACAAAAACAGCATAGTATTATTATCAAAACAGACATGAAGACCAATGGAACAGACTAGAAGATACTGAGACAACCCCGCAAATCTTTAGCCATCTGATATTTGACAAAGTAGGCAAAAATGTAGTGTGGAGAAAAGACATCATGTTCAACAAATGGTGCTGGATGAACTGGACAGCAATATGCAGACAACTGAAATTAGATCCTTATCTCTTACCCTGGACAAAAATCAAATTGAAATGGATCAAAGAATTAGAAATTAAACCAGCAACTATACAAATGCTAGAAGAAAAAATAGGATCAACACTCTACCACATCAGTGTAGGCACTTCCTTAACAAGACTCCTATAGCCCAAGAATTAAAGCCAAGAATAAAAGAGTGGGATGTCATTAACTGAAAAGCTTCTGCACAACTAAAGAATTAGTCAAGAGAAAACCTACAAAATGGGGAAAATCATTGCCTGCTGTGCCTCCAACAAAGGTCTAATATCCAGAATATACAAAGAACTCAAAAAACTGAACACCAGAACCACAAATAATCCAATCAATAAATGGGCTAGGGATTAAACAGAAACTTCTCAACAGAGGAAGTCCAAAAAGCCAATAAATATATGAGAAAATATTCTACATCACTAGCCATCAGAGAAATAAAATCAAAACTTCACTGAGATTCCACCTAACTCCAGTCAGAGATGCAAAAGGAAAAATATGAACAATAACATACTGGAGGGGTTGTGGGGAGAAAGCAGCACTAACAAACTGTTGGTGGGACTGCAAACTTGTACAGCCACTCTGGAAAGCAGTGTGGAGACTCCTCAAAAAATTAGGGTTGGAACCACTTTAAATCCAGCTATCCCACTCCTGGGTATTTTTCCAAAAGAGCTAGAATGGGCATACTATAGAGACACAGCTACATCAATATTTATAGTAGCTCAATTTACAATAGCTAAACTACAGAACCAACCCAGATGCCCACAGTTTTTTAACACATATATGTATATATACATACATACATACATACGCGCACACACACACACACGCACACACACACACAATGGAGTTCTACTCTACTATTAAAGAAAATGATATCATGGCATTTGCAGCCAAATGGATGGAGATGGAAAAAAGTATGCTGAGTGAAATATCGAAACACAGAGACTTAAGGGTGGAATATTTTCTCTCAAACGTGGAAGCCAGAGTAAAACCTAAGACAGGATGAAACTTAGCTAAGTTTAATTAATAAACTCTCCAAAGTTGAAATTTCACATAAGCTGGGGGAACCATAACTATGAAGGTGGTGGGAGAAGGGAGGAGGGCAGGGATGGGATGAAGGGGAAAAGGGGGTTATCGATGCAAGTAGGAACTCTCAATTCCCATGAGAAGCCCAACTATACACAGACAGGCAGAGAAAATCAGAAATTTCAAAAATTACTATGCATGCATATGCTTATTTCTATCTATAACATGGGGGTAATGCAGAGGAGTCATGTGGGTGGGGAGTGTTTGAAGGGGGAAGATCCTGGATTAGGATCAGCCTTAACTTACTTTGTCAATATCCATGTATGCATGAATATGTAACAACAACTCCCTCCAATATGTAAGACTATGTCGAACAAATAGAAAAAAATAAAATAGAATGAACTGGAAGGGAGGTGAAGTGGCTGCTAAGGCCAGGCCTCGGGCTGGGTCCCCATCGTGGATGCTTGTACTTTTCTGGGATGATGACTGGAGGCTGTGGGACCCTAGATAAAGATGGTGGCAGAGGGACATAGTGGAGATAGAAGACTGAAAGAGCAAAGACAGGAAGAAGGCGGGCGGTTGCAGGACAGGAGCCTCAAAGGAGTCGGGTTGGGGAAGGAAGGTGAGAAGCTTCAGTGGGAGTTGGAAGAGCTATAAGCAATCTTTCCCCTTGTAGGGAGTCTTGGAGAAAACAGGGAAATGAGCATTGCGCCATGAAAGAGAGCTATGGCAGAGGGGGTTCTGGGGAAAGAAAAATAGTCCTTCACTAATGTTGAGATTTGTTTTCCAGATGGCGGAGCATTTCTGTGTGAAAGTTGTTCAGAATGGAGTGCCTGGGATCCCTGACTTTGCCTGTGCTGCGACAGGGTCACAAGCTGGCTGAGTTCAGGCTCGCGTTGTTCATCTCACCCCAGAGTTGTGGGGGTTAAATTTGACCATCTTTGCACAGAACCTACTATCTCCAGTTTGCCCTAGGTCCCACCTCTGAGCTTAAAACTGAGATATTTCATGTATTTGTATTTCTTACTGGGCCCTAAGACTTGTTTCGTTGATATTCTTATTCGAAAAAATTCAAAATACAAAAGCTAAGAGAATAGTATAAGGCAGGAATCCCCATCATTAAAATGTCTCCTAGACCTGAAGCCTTTTGACACTGGGACCCTTGGGGAGGAAAAAGAGCAGCGCAATCCATTTCTTTGAAGAAGCTTTCCACCTGGTATTGAAAGCCCTGTTCTCACTCCCTCCCTGACTTTCTGCCCTCTCTCCCTCCCTCCATCCCTTCCTTCTTCTCTCTCTCTCTCTCTCTTTTTTTTTTTTTTTTGCACTAGGGATTGAACCCAGGGGTGCTTAACCACTGAGCCATATCCCTAGCCTTTCATATATTTTATTTTGAGATAGGGTCTCACTAAGTTGCTTAGGGCCTTGCTAAGTTGCTGAGGCTGGCTTTGAACTTGGGATCCTCCTGCCTCAGCCTCCCAAGCCTCTGGCATTACAGGAGTTTGCCACCATGCCCAGCTTCCATTTTTTATGTCTCTTTAGAAACATCATTCATTAACTTTTCCAAGTAATCATTCAATTCCTATTTATTGAGCCTCATATCTACTAGGCCTTCTTGTAAGTGCTGAATCTAGAGAAGTGAGCAAGATAAACAAGGTCCCTGTCCTCTTGGGACTTAAGGAACAGGCCAGAGGAGATAGACAACACACAACACTCAATAAGCAGATCAGGTAAAGGACAAATACAAGGCTGTTTGGCGGAGTGATCGATGAAGGTGTAAGGGTTGGGGGGATAGGAGTGGATAGGCCACTTTAGATACTCAGGAGGGCCTGAAAGCATGACATTTGGCCTGAGACATGAATGACAAGAGGGCACCACCTTGTGAAAATCTGGAGGGTGCCGCAGTCCAGGCCGAGGGAGCAGCCAGTGGAAAGGCCCTGAGGTAGACATGAGCTCAGGGCTGTCTGTAGAACAGAAAGAGGTAAACAGCATGGAGCTGCTTCTCTAGACTTCCTCAGGACACCCAGCCCCGTCTGAGGCTGGGTCACACCGCTTTTCTCTGTGCCTCCACGGCACATCGACGGGATCTATTACAACACTTCATTACTTTCGACTGTCTCTCTCCCTGGTCCAGGGATTGACGTCAGGGACAATATGATTTTCACCTTGGGTGTCCGAGCCCTTGGCCCAGTGTCTGGAGCATGGAGAGTACTCAATAACCATATGAAGCACACACACGCAGATATGGGAAGGAAAAGGATGGGCTCTCGGCTCAAATCTGGACAGAACAAGCAATTCACAAAAATTTTCTGCTGTTAAAAAACGTTTACATGCTTGAGAAAACATAATGAATTAGTTCTATAACTTTTAGGTGTCCTTTTTGTGGGGTTTTCTAAACATGCGTACTTTTTTAAAAAATTTCATTCATTAAATATTTATTGAGCTCTTACTATATTCATTTTAAAAATTTTTATTGAGTTATTGTACAAACGTAAATGCATATAAAGTAACAATATGATATGCATATACTCTTAAACCAGAATTACCCCCACGTCACCCACACCCCAGTCTCTTGATTCTTCTATATTTTGCCCCTACAAACAGTATAAATACAGAATTAAATTTTTGCATAAGTATTATTTGGATTCTCAGGGGGGTAAAGAGTATGTCACATTTTTGTCTCCCTTGATCCTGCTCTATCCTCCCTACCTCTCCCCTCCCAGCCACCTATTTCCCTTCTCCCCATATATCTACGGTTCCTCTAGATTATGTGTTGCTACGCCTTTGCTGAGTCTAATACACGAGTTTGACTACCTTTCACCCAAGACTGGGTTTAGTTCCAGCCTCCATGAATGAGGGTAAACATTCAACCTTTGACTCTGTGTTTGGCTAACTTCGCTCAGTATGATTTCTTCCACTGCCATCCATTTACCTTCAAAGGCCTCAATATTGTTTCTAATTCCTGAGTAGAGTTCCATTGTATATATATATACCACAGTTTTTTGATCCATTCATCCAATGAGGGACATCTGGGTTGGTTCTATATTATAGCTACTGTAAATTGGAGCTCTTACTATATCCAAGGCACTATTCATTATTCACTACTTGAATATAGAAGTGAACAAAACCAAGTTCCTTTGAGGACCTTACATTCTACTGCATGTGTAGGCAATAATGAACGTATGCATGTTTGAATGAATGAATGAACAAAATAACACAAAGCAGGTATGTAGTAGCAATTACTAGGGAGGAGCAAAAGCAGAGCAAAGGAGTAGGGGTATGGTGGAAGGATGTGCTGCTATTTTACGAAGGGTGGTCAGGGAAAAGGAGCCATTTTTGTATCCTCTGGGAATCAGAAGCTAAGAAGGACTCTGAATTAGAAGATTTTGGAGGAGGGATACAAAAACACTAGTGAAAAATAAGGGGAAGTGATGCAGTAATAGGTAGAGACCCTTCAGACAGCAATAGAGGTCTGAGACCTGTGAAAAGAGGGAGAGGAGATAGCACTGGGCCAACTTTGAAGTTAGCTGTGATGCATGCCCAAAAACACCTCAGCCAACCTGCAATGATTTCTGAAGAAAAGATCATCTGTCAGAGTTGCAACTCATTGGGCTCAAATCCTGGGCTCTTATACCCGTACTTTGCTCAGGCATCACATGTAGGCTGGCCTGGGCAGGGTGTGACCTTGAACACAGGGGCTCTCTGCATCTTGGAAGGCGCTGCCAGCTGGAGGCTGTAGTATTGTAACCCACAGCAGGGCAGCTTATTCTTCCCTGTAGGTTTTCTGGACACAGAATTCTGTATCTATTGCAAGATGCAACCAGAAATTTTCAAACTAGAATGACATGATGTGACTTAGTTTTTTAACAAATCATTCAGGATCCTCTTTGGGGAATTGATCCAGGGGAGGCAGAAAGCAGGGAGATTGGCTGAGAAACTTGTGTGATATTTTAGGTGAGAGATGATGGTGGCTTAGTTCAGGGAGATAATGGAGAAAAGGAGTGGAAAAGTAGTCAGATTTGGATATATTCCAAAGGTAGATCTGACAGACTTTGTGGATGGATGTGAGAAAAAGAGAGGAGTCTATGATGACTTCAAGATTTTGGTTTGAGCAACTGGAAGATTGGGGTTGCCATATTCCAAAATGGAAGGTCCTATGGGAGGGACAGGTCTAAGGAAGAACAGGACCTTTTCTCAGAGTCCAGCTGGCCTGCTTGAAAAGTGTGGAGGGTTCTGGGAATATATTTTTATGGTATACCTGTCTATGTAAAAAATTTGATTTTTTAAAAGAAAGTATGAGAGAGAAAGAGAGAATCAGTTTTATTTAGTTTTTCATGTGACTGTCGCTTCTCAAACTCTTTGTTGCCTCCTCACTGTGTACGTGGTGCTGAGGTTTGAACTTCCCTTCTCGCACATGCCAGATAAGCACGGTAACTGCTGAGCCACCGCCCCAGCCCCAACAATTTGATGTTAACATGTACTTTAGGCTGGGGATATAACTCAGTGGTGGAGCTTGCCCTGAACAGGCGCAGGACCCTAGGTTCAGTCCTCAGCACCAGTAAGAAAGAAAGAAAAAGAGAGAGAGAGAGAGAGAATGAACTTTAAAGTGTACTAGATTTTAAAAATGTGTTAAAAAATTGTGTGCCTCTGTGAGGTGTAGTGATCTGTCAATGAAGTTTTAGAATAATGGATTGAGAAGAGGACTTTATAAACTAGCTTGTTTTTGAATCTACTGTGGAGATTCTTCATAGCAGGCAGATAGACACCACCTGTCTCCACTAAGGAACAGGAACTACCTCTTGTTTTTCCTTGTCAAATGTGCTACTTTCGTGTACCCTATTGGGAGGAAAGCTAGCAGTGCTGAGGTTACCCACAATGTCATGGTTCTTTGGAAGGAATTTATATGGAAACAATATAAATCTTGCTTCTGCAGCTCCTGGCACCGTCTGTTGAATGCTGGTTAATCATGACTCTGATATGAAGTCACCCATGGAGCCACTATTGCCTGCTGGCATCTGCTGGCTCTGTCACAGGTGGTCACTGTGCTTCATTGATGACCACAAGCGTACATCTTACCAAGAACCCATGGGAACAGTCGATAAATTCATTTTACTATACATTTCTGTTAAATTTGTTAGGAATTTTATAGTATAAATATGGGGAACACATTTTCTAAGCTTATCTTGGAATTCTTTAGGCCATCAGCTGCAAGATGATGTTCCATCCAGTGCTCCCTAGATGGTGACTGTGTCCCTGCCTGCCACATACCCCCACCAGGAGAGAGGAGCCTTGGCTGGAGCTAGAAGAGAGGCCTCGTTCACTTAAGGAATGTCCATCCCTCATCTCCTGGGGGACCACAATAGCACCACATCCATAAGGGCCAGGGACATTGACTGAAATAGTCTTGTGACATTGAAACCCCAGAGGATGACACATAGCCCGCCCCAATGGATTGCCTGACATGTGAAGTGGAACCTGTGAAGGGGTGTGATGACCACCTTGGGTGGCAGTGATGGTGGGAGCAGGAAGGTAGTGACAGTGCCCAAGGATGAAGGCAGGTCACACCCCTCCCATACTGTACTGAAGTCAAGGGCCAGCGCTGGACCTTTTGTGGCCCAGACCCCTGAATTTGTCCTGTGTCAAATGTAAGTCATCCTAAATAAGAGTGTCAACACTCCACGAGGTAGCTCATTCTTACCAGGTCTTGGTGAAACACCTGCCGGCCAGCAGGAGCCATCCTGTCGCCAGGGCCCTTCCTAGAATCAGGCTATGCATGAATTGCAGGACTTCTCAGGGAGCTTAGTTACTCTAGGAATGAGGTTGAGGTGGGTGACATGAGAATGGGATGTAGAAGCTGGGTGCGGTGGCGCACACCTGTGATCCCAGCAGCTTGGGAGGCTGAGTCATGAGGATCCCAAGTTCAAAGCCAACCTCAGCAACTCAGCAAGTCCCTAAGCAACTTAGAGAAACCCTGACTCAAACTAAAACATAACAAAGGGCTGGGGATGTGGGTCAGAGGTTAAGCACCCCTGGGTAAAACAACAACAACAACAACAAAAAAGAGGAGTGGGGGAGAATAGGAAGTAGAGAGTCCTTGAGCATCCAGAAGGAAGAGACCAGGACTGGGTCCCCTGCTGTCCAGTCTAAGCTTGGGGTGCTTCTGCTGGATGGCACAGCTGGCCCAACCAGTCCCAGGACTGGAGGGACTTAGAGATTTTGAGGAAGGTGACTCTGCCAACCAGAACTCACATGGGACCTGGCTCAGATTTGGGGTACCCTGCAGGGCCAAGGACAGGGACCACTAACTTGGGTCTGCAAGCCAAACTGATGTCATGTGCCTATTTTCTTGGGAGTGGCTTAGGCTGGAGACACATCTGGGCATCATCCTGCTGAGAATATCTTTATGGGAAGAAAAATTTCTGAGGTTTCTCATTCTCAAACTCTCACCTCAATATGTGAGAAGCTAGAAGCTGGAGCAGTGGCTCGGTGGTTACAATGCTTGGCTGGCATGTGCAAGGACACGAGTTCGAACCCCAGCACCATGTACACAACGAAGTGTCCAAGCAATGAAAGCCACATGAAAAACTAAATAAAATTGATTCTCCCTTTCTCTCTCTCTCTCACAGTCCCTCTCTCTCTTTAAAAAAAAGTGTGAGAAGCTAGTTCTCTCCATTCCTATGCAAAGGACCAAGACTTACCCACTTGACGGTTTCTAGAATTCCATAGCTTATGTAAATCTATGAAGAACTCCAAACGCTGAAAACAGAAACAGTTCATACTATGAAAAACCACAGACCCAAATCTCCTTAGGGGACATACCTGGGGAGGATGACATTTTCATTTTTCAGTGCCAGGCTGAGTGTAAACCCTCTGTACAGTGTTATTTGTTTTAGTCTGCAGTGTTTAGCTAGAGGAATAATTAATGAACAATTGAGTCTGCTGAAAACACACCGCCAAGCGGCACTCAGTAAACAGTTCTTGACAATGGTGAGGCCACTATTTATTTATACCATCAAACTGGAAACAAAATCGCGGAGTGTTTTGGCAAAGTGTTAGAGGTTTGTCATCCTGCAGATGGGAAAAGTGAAAGCCAGAGGCGCAAGGTGATCTTCTCAACGTTTCATACTGATGAGGAGACAAGGCTAAAACTGGTGCCCCAAACTCTTGATTCTAAATGTATTAATTCCTTTTTCTGCTACATTGCACTAGCGTTTTAGAGAAATGGCTGAATTCCACTAAGCCAGTTCAGATGCTGAGATGTTAACCTTTCCAAAGAACAGGGAAATCTCATTAAGTCAAAATAATTGGAAGAATGGCCAGGCTGAATTGGAGAGAAGTTTGGACTATTTTAAAAGATATTCAGCTTTTCTCTCTCAAGGCCATGTAGTAAATTACAACAAATAAGCACAGAATGGGGCCCAGCAGAGGTCTTACTGAACCTGCTTAAAGGGACAAACATTTATACAATTTATAAATAGCACGTTAACTGCTTGTATGGAAGTGATGACTGCTAAAGACATTTTAGGCATTTGGGAAAATACATTTTTTAATTAAAAGTAAAAGAATGCTGGGCATGGTGCCGTACACCTATACTCCCAGTGGCTTAGAAGGCTGAGGCAAGAGGATCACAAGTTCAAAACCAGCCTTAGCAATGTAGCATGGCCCTGTCTCAGAATGAAAAAATGATAAAAAGGGTATGTGGCTCAGTGGTTAAGCACCCCTGGGTTCAATCTCTGGTACCAAAGAAGAAAAAGTAAACAAATGTTTCCTTTGGAAACTCATTTTCATATAAAAACATACATAGGGAATGCAGAAATTGCTAAGTATTGGTAGAACCACATTAAAATTATCGTGTGTTCAAAAGGTATACAAATTAACCATTTTTTGTTTTTAAAGAGAGAGGGACAGTGAGACAGAATCAATTTATTTAGTTTTTCATGTGTCTTTTGTTGCTTCAAGACTTTGTTGTGTACCCGATGCTGAGGTTTGAACTCGTGTACTCGCGCATGTCAGGCAGGTGCCCTAGCCGCTGAGTCACCGCTCCAGCCCCTAAATCAACCAAATTGAATGGCAAATCATAGAACTAAAGTAATAATCAGATAGAACCCAGACGATCTCATTGCGCCTCCTTTTTAAGAGCTGAGAAAAATTACAATGTCAGACAGCTCGGCCAATCCGAGAACGTCTAGAAGGCAGCACGAGGTCTTTCCTAATATATTAAAGGTCGCCGCGTGCATTCCACCAGTCTCGCGTCTTCCAGCTTGAGCGCTCGCAGCAGGGCAGACAGCCATTTATCCGGTGCAAACACGGTTCTCAGCCGAGGAGTCCTGCGCGGTGCGTGGAGAACCTATTTTTCCTACAGGTGCATATTCCCACTCATTTTGCCCACGGTCCTGCACGCCCTGCCACCGTTTGAGAGAGATCCTTGCATCTGGCTGTCCTCGTTTGTGTTGGCATTATCGTTCACATCTAAACATTCGTTACGTTCAGAGATATTGGGCCTTATTGTCTCCGTTTCTTCTCCTCCATTGCCAGCTGAGACAGGGTGGTTGACCCAGCAGGGAACACGTGGGAGGTGGCTGGCCTGCAGGAGGAGAGGCTGCCTTTGACTCCTGGGAGGCTGTTTGGAGTGCGCTTGCAGCTGGGGAAGAGAGGACCTCGTTGGAGACAGACAGTGCTTTCCTGGCTGAGTGAATTGTCCTGGATGTGATTCAAGATCCACATACCGTGGGGGTGGGGACGGGATTGCGACCAAAACACAAAAGAGGGCTTCAGGTATTTCTGCCATTAAACCTTAGACTCGCCCATGGAAAAGCAGGGCTCTCGGGCATTCCCTGCTGGTGACGTGCTGCCCCCATCCGGAGACGTCGAGAACTGAGGCTCTTGGTCCATTCCAGCCCAGCTCTCAAGTCCTATTTAGGGCTGCTCTGCATCAGCTTGGCTGTTTCATCCAAAGGCGTTTTGCTACAGTGTGGGAAAAACATCAGCCCCTAAACTACAAACGGTTTATTCAGTGGGTTTATGTTTATTTTGAGTAATCCCAAGGACTTTTATTTCCTGGCTGGAGGATGCCTCCTTAGCGGGTGAGCCACTGGTCCTTGTTCTCTCTCCTGGAGGCTAAACCAAAACCACCTTTCTTGGCAGCCTTGGGCTAGCAAGGAGAGCTTCCTGACTTGGCATCCTGCCTTTTTAATCTTATCCTTAAAAGGGAGAGTTGGACTTTTGATTTCTAAGGTCCCTCAGGCTCTGATTCCATTTTAAAAATTACTGGTGAGAAGTATCTAACATAAATAAACTGTCAGGCATGAAGTGAAGCTTCCTTTTTAATGAACAAGATTTCTGGAAATAAACACTTGGAGGCAGATTTAAAAATATGAAATCTACCACCAGAAGGCAGTGTTGACATATAGTTCACTTCAAGAATAGCTTCACTATATAGTTCCTTCTGATGAAAGTATTTTTTAAATCAAAGGATATAAGAATGATTAAAGGCTATAATATTTTGCATGGTAGCTAAGTTCTGAAAAGAGTATTAAAGGGACATGCATCTTACACAGTGATACAACAGTAAGTCCAATAAAGTTTCCATCATCCATGAAGGAGAGTATTAAATACTGAACTTGGTTTGAGAATACGAGAAATAAAGATAGGAGCTTCACAAAAACGTGGAGGGGCATGCGCTCTTCACCTGAGTCACAGGCTGACTCATGTGTTGCTTTTCTGTTTCTGTGCACTGGGGAGAGGTACATTATTAATTCTCTGAATAAGAAAATTCTGGAAATTTCTGCTCCCTTTAAATACTACTTGCTCCTTTAAAATTCCAGTAGACCTATGAAGTAGGCAGTATTATTAATTTTTTAATAGGTGGAGAAATTGAGGTATAGAGATTTCATATAAGACTGAGCAAATTGTAGAACTAAAATAAGAATCAAGGACAACCAAGATAGTCTCTTTATTTTTTGTCTCTTCTTTTTCAATGGCTGAAAAAATTACAGTTTCAGAACAGTTCAACCAATCCAAGAATGTTTACAAAGCAGCATGACTGTGTCCTCCCGCAGTGAAAGTAGCCACGTCTGTGCTAATAGTCTCACATTTTCTGACTGACTTGAGCTCTCATACAGTAGGTATTCAAATGTTAGGAAACATCACGGTTCTCAAACTAGAAATCCTGGCTAGCATTTGGAAAATCTGTTTCTTATTATACTTTTTCTAAGCTACCAAAGTACCACTAGCTTACTGCTCCTCAACCTGACTGGGGGAGTTAGGTGGGCAGTTTTAAGCAGTACGAAGACAGACTATGTGTCAATCTTTCTCCTTCCCATCCGTCAATGTTTCTAAGTGGTGGAAGTCATTGAGGAAATAGAGAAAACCCTGGAACTCTCGGGGAAGAACTATGGGCTTTAAATACTTAATAATCAGCTCCATGGGACCGACTTTCTTAGAAGAATAAGCTTAACTTGGATGGTCTCCATAACTGAAGAGTCCATAGCAGTGTTCTCCAAACTGGATCAAAACCCATTAGTGGGTCATACAAATCTATTTGAAGGGTCACAGCCAGAATGCTTTGTTAGGTAAGATGGAAAGGAAAAATCAAAGAAATTATTAGAGTGGATCACATGTTTTACTTCGTGGATATATGTTATGTGTTTTACTGGGTCATTAAATAAATGGTGTTGCTTTTGAGGGATCATGTTCAAAAGAGCTTGGAAGTCACTTTTCATAGCATTTTATCTGTCCCTGGCTGGTTGCTTGTCATTTATGACAGTCCTCATCTCATTCAAGTAATTCAAGTCTGAATTACTTTTCCTGTTCCTTTTTTATTTGTTTGTTTTGTGGTGCTGGGGATTGAACCCAGGGATGCTCTGTCACTGAGTTATATCCCCAGGCCTTTTATTTTGAGACAGTGTATCATGAACTTGTTGAGCTTGGCCTCACACTGGTGATCCTCCTGCCTCAGCCTCCCGAGTCAGCATTACAGATGCATGCAACCACACCCAGCTGAATTACTTTTCCTTTGCTGCAAAGATTTCCATAATACCTTACACCCAGTGGGTGATTAGGAAACCTGTTTTAAGTTTACTTCTTACTTTTTCTTTTTCTTTTTTTTTTTTTTGCTTCTAAGTAAACTTCTAAAACATAGTTTTAGAACTGTTAAGTACTATGTAATTCTACTTCCTTCTGCTGATACCAATTATATGCGTAGGCTGACATTAACATGAGTACTGCTTTTTAACCATCTTTCCCTTATTTATATGCATGGTGGCCCCAATAGAGGAATTCAGCAGAAATAATTGCATTTTGGCTACTGTGTGGATCTGAACTTTTGTTTCTCAAAGAGCTCTCTTAGCTGCTGCTCGGTGGTGGCCTCCTTCTGCTGCATCAGCTCAGCGGTTCCTTTGGTCACACCCCAGGCATCCGGCTTGGACAGTGAGGGGTTGTATGGCCTGCCTGAGGCTATCCGAAGATTCTGCCAGTATTCCTTCCTGGCCCTAAAACAACAAAACACACATTAGACTCCTCCCCTAGCATCGGGCTCCAGTCACTGAGCTAGGATACACCCACCAAGCTGAGTCTGTCCATGAAAGCACATTTATTGATGCAGACTAAGACCTTCATACCCCTGCGGAATGTGTAGCTCTGAAATTAAGTCTAAGTAGACTTTTAGCATATACACAGGGATCAAAAGCTTAGAATTTGGAATGGGGATATTTTCCTTCCAATTGATGTGACCTTTCTGTCCTCCCATTTTGGCGCTCTACCTCCTGGACCAGGTCCGGGCACACTTTTTGTATATTTCCAAACCCAGGATGGCTTCTGCACCTACAACTCTACAGATTCCGTTTCTGTTCTATTTCCATTTTCTCTTTCTGATTCAAGCCTCATCGTGTCTGGTTGCCCATAGACGGCTTCCACACAAACTATTAGAATTCACCCACCTGCTAATTTACCCTTACCCTGGGCACAGGATCCTCAGTACCCCTGGATGAGATCTTAGGTCACTTCCTCTTCCTCCTCCTCCTGGAGCACAGTCTTCTACCAAGCTCTGTCTCCATTGTTATCAGATTTCTAGTTTCTTTTTTTTTTTCTTTTCTTTTTTGTACCAGGGATTGAACCCAGGAGTGCTTAACCACTGAGGTACATCCCCGACCTGTTTTTATTTACTTTTACTTTATTTTGAGACAGGGTCTCACTAAGGTGCTTAGGGCCTCACTTAGTTGCTGAGGTTGGCTTTGAACTTGCGATCCTCCTGCCTCAGCCTCCTGGGCTGCTGTGATTCCAGGTGTGTGCCACCACACTGGCTAAATTTGTAGTTTCTTAACGCACCATTCTCTTTCCACCTCTCAAGAGCTGTCCTGCAGGTTGTTCCTGTGTCTGGCCATGGAATTCATCCTTCAAAATTCAACTCAGGCATCAGCTTTCTGAGAAACCCTTCGTTAAGTGCCTTCTGTCTTTCACTCCGGAGAGTCATTCACTCAGGCCCCATACAACTGTGTCTGTTTTCATTGTTTTTTTGTTGTTGTTGGTACCAGGAACTGAACTCAGAGACACTCAACCACTGAGCCACATCCCCAGGACTTCTTTAATTTTTTATTTTGAGACAGGGTCTTGCTAAGTTGCTGAGGCTAGCTTTGAAGTTGCGATCCTCCTGCCTCAGCCTCCTGAGCTGCTAGGATTACAGGCATGTGCCACCATGCCTGGCTGTCTTCATTGTTGTAATTACTACGCCACCGGAATCTCTACTAGGTTGTTCACTCTTTGGGGTTAGAGTTGTGCCTTGGGATAGTTCAGCATCCACAATTGTGTTTGACAGATGCAGTCACCATAATATAATACATTGACTGACTTATTTATTTTCACCAGCAAACAAGAGTCTAAACCAGAGACCACACATTTCTGTTTCTATAGTATCCCAGGGCCTCACACAGTTGGGCATGAATTTATCTCCTTGTTTATTTATCTCCCCCACTCAAATGTAAACTCTGAGGGAAAACACCTTGCCTATATTACTTACTATTGCATTCCAGGTTCTGAAATTCTTGACACAAAATAGACTTAATTAGTATTATTACATTTCAGTTATACTTAACTTTTAAAAATCAATGTGACTTGAGCTGGGCTTGGTAGCTCATGTCTGTAATCCCAGCAATTTGGGAGGCTGAGACAGGAGGATTGCGAGTTCAAAGCCAGCTTCAGCAACTTAGGGAGACCCTAAGCAACTTAGCAAGACCCAAGACCCTGTCTCAAAATACAATATATAAAGGGCTGGGGATGTGGGTCAGTAGTTAAGCACCCTGGGTTAAATCCCTAGTACAAAAAAACAAACAAACAAACAAACAAAAAAAAAACAACCTTAATGTGATTCAATGTTACTGTTCACCACATGGATGATACTTTATTAGGGTATCAAATCACATTTCATTGTCTCTTAGCTTTTCAACATTCCATATTCTTAAAGCTGTCTCCAGAAATCACTCCATAAGCATGCTCTATAAATGTCTTTGTGAGAGAATGGAAGGACGATGACTAATTCTTCATTCTCCAGAGGCAGATTAGTTACACTCTTTCGGAGGCCTCGCCTGGACAGATTCCCGTTCTAGGCCTGTTGGAGTTAGCGAGTGTAGGAGAAAGGTCCTTACCTTGCTCTAATCCAGGGTTTGGTGTGCATGTCCAAACCACTTCCCCAGCTGCCGTGCTTTTCGGATGCCGGTGGCAAAAATCCCCTTTCTGGGGCCAGCTCCTCTGCAATGGCCCTGATGTGGTAGGGCTCAAACCCACAGCACCCACCGATGTATCTGACCCCCAGGTTGTAGGCTTCTCTGGCGTATTTTTGAATATCCCATCTGGTCGCAACTCTGGGCTCCAGTCCTGTAATAAATGACATTGTGTCTGAATTCTTTTTATTAAAAAAAATCAAGATAATAGCTACAAGATGTGTGTAATTTTCAATAAGTAAATTAAAGAAGTTGTGAATACGCAGTTCTTAGGTTTTAAAATCTCTCAGCCAGCTTGTGTTTGCACATTCGCTTTTACATGCTGTGGTGTGGTCTCTGGATGTTTCTCAGTGACCCTTGCCCTCTGGTGTTCTCTGCCTGCATTACAGAAGGGTTGGTCTGTAAGACCAGTAATACATGGAAGTAGGGATGGTATGTGACTTCGGAAGCTGGGTTATAGAAAGCATGGCTTGTGCCTTGCTCTTCCTTGGGGCACTCACCCTAGGGGAAGCAGCTGTGATGCTGTGAGCACCAGAACTCAAACATCTCTACGGGACCATGAGCTGAGGAACTGAGGTCTTCAGCCAACAACAGCAAGAAACTGATACCAACTCCCAAGAGCCACCTGAGGGAGCTTGGAAGGAGATTCCCCAGCTCAGATCACGCCTTCAGGTGGCTTCAGCTTTAGCCAACATCTGCAACCTCATAAGAGACCCTGGATGAAAACCTCCCAGCTTAGCAATTCCTGAATCCTTGACCACTAAAACTGTGAGATAGTGGCATTTGCTTTTTTAAGCCACCAGGTTTTGCAGTAATGCATTATACAGCAAAAATAACAGAGCACCTTGCCACTCTTCCTCTGTCAGTATTTTATAAGAGCTCACTTCTCTGAGCATCCCCGAGGAGTACAGATTTAGCATAAAGAGTTTGGAATGGAGCAGGAAGCTGGCCGTGCTATGCCCCAGCTCACCTTCTATACGATTTTCAAGGTAGACTCACTGTCCCACTTCCCAAGCATTTGGAGCAGCTTTCTCCTTCTACCTAGATTCTAAGCATTCACTCTTCACTAAAATTTGTCACATAGTAGTCCGACCCATTCCGAAGCTTCTGGACTATCTGAGCAATATTCAAAATGAGAAAAGCACTTTGTACATAACTGATTTAACCTTATTTTTCTAATGAGAAAGTTAAAATCTAGAGGATTAAGGGAGTTTTCCCTTAGGTCACACAACTCAGCAATGGTGTTGGAACCAGAATCAAATCTACACTGTGTCCCACTCCCGAGGGTGTCCTTTTCACCAACCTAAAACCAAGACCGATTGGTCGTCACCTCTGAGTTTACACTGAAGTTCAGAGTTTTGTTTTTGTGTTGCTAGCTGGTCCTGTTTTTCCTTCTCCTACCACCTTACATCCGGGGAGTTTGGGCAGCAGAGAGAAACTAGGGGTGAGGGAAGAGGAGCCACACAGCCATTTCTTTACTATAATAGAAATGCTCTGGCCGTAGATTTATTTGAAATTTATCAAGCAAAGATATTGAGATAATTCAGAAAAAAATGTCTGTCTTACCAAAGGGGAATTCTGGGAGATCAATAAATCCCTGTTTGCCGCAGTCAGGAGTATGGAAGGCCAAGGGCTGGCTCATCAGGTGAGCTTTCAACCGGGCGGCCTCCAAGCCCTCTTTCATGAGCTTCACGGTCTGTAAACTAGTTGTGGGGTCAAAGTGGCAGTTCACACCAACAATGGAAGCTCCTGCAAGAGGGGAGAACATCTTAGCTGCAGGATGTACAGATTCCAGTAGGCCGGATTCTCTCTTCCTCAGGAAGTTTGCATTTGGAATGATGGATTGGAAGTGTAGCGTTTGGTCCTCAATCCCCACAAACCTATCTTACCTGTGAGCAAGAATGATTACTAGCAGGCAGGAAGTACTTTCTGCGAAAAGTGCTTTCAAGAGTCTGGTATAATTGAAGTGTCACTTATGCACACTTGGCTGTCCATCTTTTTTTCAAAAAAATCATTATTAGAGCTTTTTTTTTCTACTTCAAATTTTAGTAGTCAATTTTTCATTGTTTGACATTATGTTGCAAGCACAATAATTTTTCAACACTCCCAGCTGCGAGACTGCACCTGTGTTTACCATAGTGCTGCTCACTTGAGGCATAAATGAATGTACCCTATTACCAGGCCCGTTTAATAATTTCACTAGGCTTTGTAGCACAGCAACAGAAAGTCATTTAGGAAAAAGTGTTTTCCGGAAATCTGTTTTCTAGAAGAAATTTTCTGTCTAGGATAGTGGTTTGGGAAAAAAAATCTTAAATATCTTTTGAGCTAATCAATAGATTAAGAGCCTATCAATCATTTTGACAAGTTTTCATTGACATTTTAGCCTCCCCAGACTCACGACTATATGGGGCTGTCTTCCTAAAGCTTTCTGCTAAAATGTGTTGCTGTGAAATTCGATTTAGTGAGAACAAAATGTTTTAGACACTTCATTATTTTCAAAAACCTTCCTTAGAGTCATTATATTCTTAATTGTATCTGGACCGAAGATAATTTATCATGGCAATTGTTAGACATGATTTTGGCAATTTCCTCCTCCAGCAGATTTGAAGAGGCAACATAACATTACTTTGTCTATCAAAACTGGAGGAATTCTCAAATAGAACTGTTTTTGAGTTCTTAAAATTTTGGTGAAATATACAATCATGAAATTGGCCATTGTAAAACCATGTGTTCAGTGTACAGTTCAGTGGCATTAATTACATTCACAAAGTTGTACGACCATCACTATTTAAATTTTTTTTCATCACTCTAAAGAGAAGCTTCATGCCCATTAATCTACAACTCCCAATTTCCCACTCCTCTTACATGTTTCCCGTAACCACGGGAATGGACTTGCCCATTCTAGCTATTTTGTGTATGTGAAGTCACATAGTATTTTCCCTTTCATGACTGGCTAATTATTTCATGCAGAATCACTGTTGTGACATATATCAGAGCTGCATCCCTTTTCATGGTCAAGTAATATTCGATTTCATGGATAAACCATGTTTTGTTTATTCATTCATTTGTTGAAGGACTCTTGGGTTGACTGACTGCACTCCAGAAAGGACTTCTTTCGGATGGAATCATGACTGAGGATTTTGTACTTCTGTACCAAGAGTAAGAGCAAGAGAGATTCTTTCTGAATGCCCTAGTGGTAACACCAACATCCAGATTCCAGGAGCAACAACACTGATGCCACAACATTTGGCTTCTAGTGTTCAGTGGCAGGTGTCTCAGTGGTCCTCCCTGGGCTGGGTCTGCTGTTTGTTCTTCAGTCTAGGTCCAATTAGGCTTGAGTCCCTGTCCTTCCTGCGCAATAGCTTTTGTCAAAGTTGCTGATGATCTCAATTGTGCCAAATCCAGCAGTGAATATTTCAGCAGCATACAACCTCTACTGATGCTCCTCCATTCTTGGCTTCTGAGGCCCCCACATCCTGAGTGCTGCTCTTACCTCCCTGGCTGCTTTTTTGAGTGTTATGTGCTGACGCCTTCTCAATCCTGGGGTGCCCAGTTCCCACTGAGTCATCTTCTCCATTTACACTTCCTCCTTTTGGTCCAGGGCTTTCAATATACATCTGGATTTCTTTCTGTAACCCTGACCTTTCCACTGAGTTCCAAACTTGTTTATTCATCAGCTTACTTAACATCTTCACCTGGATCTTGACTACATTTTCATTTATTTCTTTGGATTTTGGATGGCAAGAGTTTCTCTTTCCTTGCGTAACTTTATTATACTAATTAATTAATCCTATATTGGCTATCTATTGAATGCCTATAAGCTGAGGGTATAGAAAAAAATAAATACAGGGTATAGTTACGAACACTAAGAAGTTCATAATTAATCCCAGGACTTTCCAAGATTTGAGTCATAAAGATAAAGTTTTATGATTGAATTAGGCAGTGGCTGTTCACTATCTCCACTTCTTGGAGACTCACAACATGTATGAATATATCAAAGGTTTTGATTAGTTCTGCAGTAAAGAAACCTCTTTAACTTGGTTTAACATAGCATTTTCTAAATATATTTTACCACAGAGCCCTTTTAACATTTTTACAGATGGGAAAATATGAATTAAGGATGTTTCAAATGAGTGGATTAAGTAAAAATAATAAAGTGTTATAGTTTGAGAGCAGGGAGGGATCAGTTGAGGCAGGAATGATCATGTGAGGATACACAAAAGTAGAATTTGAGCCAAATGGGCTGGGGATGTAGATCAGTGGTAGAGGGCTTGCCCAGCATGTTCACAGGCTTAGGTCTGATCCCCAGTACCATTAAAAAGAAAAAGAATTTGAACTGAAACATTGGAAGATGTACTACATTTATTAGGCAAATATTATAATCTAGTGAGTCATTAGCAAGATAAACAAGACAAATGCAAAGGGTTCTGAAGGATATGCACAGTGTACAGTGGTATTAGCAATAGTGGCCTCCTACTGGACTGAATGAGGAAGGGTAAGAGGCAGGCCAGGTATCCCAGCCAATTAACAGGAATGATGAAGGTCGCCTCTGATCTTTTGAACATAGTTAACTTTGCTTTCCCCACTCTGTTTTTATATTTCCCATGAAAAATTAGGATTTTGTGATTTCATTAATAAATTTAAATGTTTGTTATTGCCAATGACAAATATGAAAGAAAGTTTCAGGAAAAATCAGAAATTGGAAAAGAATCAAAAATGAAACAAATCACCAGTCAAAATTTCTCTATTTCACAGAGTGAGCAGGGCTCTTCCCCTGACAGTTATTCCTTGGTTTCAAACGAGGCAGTTTTGAAGCAGTCGTGAGTTTATCCTAATTGAAATGAAATGCAATATTGGGAATGGAAATTCTATAAAAAGATATATTAGATGGTCAGTGTTTCATATCAAAGATTGTTTTGATTTATTATACCAATTACAAAAAGCAAAGTATACTAGTAATTTATGAGAATGGAAAAACTTTGGCAAAGAGGCCAACCAACTTTGAAGTTATTAATATTTAAGCATCTTGAGACAATTTTAAAGTAAAACTCAATTTATTCTAACATTTCTTTTCTTTTCCTCTTTTGGGACTGGAGATAGAATCCAGTGCTGCTATGCCACAGAACTACATCAACAGTCCTTTTTAATTTCTTATTTTGAGACAGGGCCTCGCCAAGTTGCTGAGGCTGGCCTTGAACTTGCAATCATCCTGCCTCAGCCTCCCGAGTTGCTGGGATTACAGGTCTGTGCTCCTGCACCTGGCTGTGTGTTATTCTAAGACTCAGTAATTACAAACCAACAGAAGTCTATCCTCACCCGCTTTTACCAGGCGCACTGCACACTCGCCAGGGGGCACACCATGCAAATCTCCTTCAGGGCCAATGCACATGGTGGCTGCCACTGGTTTACCAGATGTTTTCAAGGCTTCCACTGCCCACACAGCTTCTTCAACGTGTTCAAAATACTGAAACAAGTTAAGGTTAGCACACTGTTAATCATGTTTCCCACAAAACAATGAGAACACGTATTCTACAAACCATCTAGTCGTAATCATGTTAAGCATTTTTAACAGAATAGAATGGAATGGCAACTTCTTAGTGTGGAATTGCAGTCTGAAGGTTTGGAAAACACTATTTCAATTAGCTGAATCAAAAGTAGCAGAATCCTTAAATAAGAAAGAGATTTCAGAAATGAAATATTACTGTTAACTGGACATGATTGCCACCTAACCCCACATGGACACCGTGAGAGCAAAAGGCAGAGAAAATGCATCAAGTGTAATTGTTTTTTTTTTTAGTTTTAATTCAGTTGTGCCTTTCAGTTCTTTTTTTTTAATTTTTTTTATTAGAAGAATATAGAAATACAGTTGAGGGGGAAACATTATCAAAACATTAGCAATCAATGGATATAAACTTTGTTATCGAGGGGAAAAGCCAGATCAAGGTGTAATTGTCTTATCTTTGATGGCAGCTGTTTACCTCTGCAATGAGGAAGTCCACATTCTTCTTCATAAAGACCTCTAGCTGCTGCTGAAATATTTTTTTAACTTCTGTTTCACTCTTGCAGCTAAGGTACGAAGGTGTCTGACTCACACCTCCTGCAACCAAAGCGTCTCCCTCATTAGCCACTTGATGGGCAATGTCACAGGCCGCTTCGTTGACTTTCTGCCCCTGAAATGGGTGGATATAGGATACATCTAAATTTCATTTCATGTGCAATTGAAAAAAAAATTCATAGTCCACTTCTCAGTTTATGTTTCCAATAGTGATTTCATCCCAGAAAAGGACAGCTGTGGAGCAGGGCCACACTTTGCCAAGTTGAGCAGATTGCAAAACAATAATAACAATAATACATCCCATGGTAGTGGTTAGGATATAGCCTCATACCAAAGATCTGTGAGAGACAGGATAAAAGTTTCTATGTAAAAGAATCTGATCTGGTATTGTCCAGTATCTAAGATGCTTGCATATGAGTACCTAGTAAATAAGGGTGGTAGGGGTGATAATGATTGGCTTATTTATGATTGATAAGATCAAATTCCAATTGTACTCACAACAGAATTCATGAATTTTTATCATGCATTTTCTCAATTGACAAATTCGTACCTACTAAGGTCTTTCTAAATTATAGACATTATAGACATTAAAATTTGACCCTGAGCTGTTGTGTGTGTGTGTGTGTGTGTGTGTGTGTGTGTTTTACTGGGGATTGAGCCCAGGGATGCTCTGCCATTGACCTACACACCCGGACTTTTTTTTTTTTTTTTTTTAATTTGAGGCAGGGTCTTGCAAAGTTACCAAGGCTGACCTCAAACTTGTGATTCTCCTGCCTCAACCTCCTGAGTCACTTGAATTACATATGTATGCCATTGTGCTGGGCTTGCTTTTTCTTTGTTTTGCTTTATTTTTGGTACCGGGGATTGAACCCAGAGGTGCTGAACCACTGAGCCACATTTCTAGTCCTTTTTATTTTTATTTTTTTTGTTTTGAGACACAGTCTTGCTAAATTGCTTAGTGCCTCACTAGGTTACTGAGGCTGGCTTTGAACTTGGAATCCTCCTGCCTCAGTCTCTGTAGCTGCTGGGATTACAGGCATGAGCCACAGCGCCCGGCCTGTTTTTATTTTTAAGATGAGGACTGTGTTGCACAGGCTGGTCTCAAACTCCTGGGCTCCAGAGATCCTCCTGGTCCAGCCTTCCTTAGTAGCTGGGATTTCAGGCACACTACTGAGCCAGCTAGGCTGGGGCATAGCTCAGTAGTAGAATGCTTACCTAGCCCATAGGAGGACATGAGTTTAAGCCCAGCAATCCCAAAAGAAGAACAACAATAAAACCCCTACCGCTATCCTAAAAAAGCAATCTACAACAAAACCACCAAACCCCAGCACTGTAGGTCACATAGACTCATGGATTTTAGAACTCTCTGTTCATTTTAGTGGTAAAGGGATTTCCCAGTACCACAAAGCTGGTTGTAGCTGAGGTGGGCACTAGTCCAGGCTTACTGACCCCTGGCATTTATCATCTTTCCCCTACACTCTGCAAAATGCTAAGGATGTACACATTTAGAAGGATGCCCCCCCTTTACTCAGCAACTTTATCATGAGACTGTGACAATGATCATTAAATAACTTCTTTAGTCTGCTTCATTAAATACCTTTCTGTTAATTTTAGAGACTCCAACTAAAACTACGAGTGTTATTTACAAGTTTCTTGTTTTTGTAGTAGTGGAAATAAAACTCTGAAGAGCCTCCGATCTTTCTGAGAACCCGAGTCATGAAGTGCGTCTGGGATGCCCTTCACAGAGTCTCAGGCTGGTTGGACTCACTGATATTTTCTCCAGGACATAGTTTCCCCTGTTCTCCAGCTTGTCTTCACTGGCATAGAAGGTGAAGGTCTGCATCACATTTGATCCAGCTCTAAGGAACTCTCGATGAAGCTGGCGAACTAGGAGATTGCACAAGGAAAGCTATAATCTTTGTTTTTGTTTTTTCATGTACAACACTTAATTTAATGAACAGATAAAAGAGCTACAGTCTTAAAGTTTGCATATATAGGCAAAGCCCCCGTCCCTAACCCCATCCCTGACGCGTGAGTTAGGACCAACAAACACATACCATGATTAATTCAAGGTGAGCATGAAGCTTCTACCAATGTTGAGGATTTAAAATAACCAACAGAATGAATTAAAAGGATATGCGTATTTTCTTCATGAGAATAAAGTTCGAAGATGTGAAGGGGAAAACCGTTATATCTGTAATTTTACTAATCTTGAAATAAAATTTTACATTTCAACTATTATGAATGTAGGCAAAACAAACAAACAACAAAAACAAGCCCATTGTGTAGTGAGTAGTGTTTGTGACTTTCACTCAAGATATTATAACTTTTGTTTTTAAAAAGCTCTAAATAAATATGAAAAGAACTACTTAGATTTCTAGTTGCTTGGTCTTTGCACCTCTTGGGGGTTAGTAAATGGTAGATCTGGGGTCCTTTGGCAATGCCTGCTAACCTGCTATGGCCAGATGGATGGGTCCTCTATGCATGACACCCCCTCCCCAAGACTCACCTGGGGCCAATAATAACTTCAGATTCCCCAAACCCTTCCAGAACCAGACAACCTGAATTTATTGCTGAACTCAATGCTGCTTCCACTGGGTGCAAGAACCAGAGTTTTGGGCATAACTTTATGCAGGAGAAACAGTTTCTGGATATCTTTGCAAATTCCATTTCTTGTTTTCTGTTATCAAAAGGTTCCTAGATCCATCCTCTAACCAATAATAGGACATGGCCTCTATAACACAACAACATCACTTACACTAATTACTTTCATTTTATGGTCTTAAATGCCTCATTATGCTAGTGTTATTTTAACATTATAGAAGCTAAATGAACAGTGGCTACATGGATTTATACTTACAGAGCATAATTAGATTTTAACCTTGTAAGTTTAACAAGAGAAATGCAAATTTTTGAAATTCCAAAGGAAATTCTAAATGGTCAAATAAAATTCTGTAGCATTTCTTCATTGGAATAATATGTTTGCAACAAAATCATTTGGGAGCAAAATGTGACCTGAATTAGTTTGAAGGTATTTATAATTGTATCCCAGTTAGTGTGGGTGGACATAGATGTCAATGCCAAAAAAGTATTCATGTGTTGATTATAGGGACTGCTTCAGAGCCCAATGAGAGTATTACATAATATATACATATGCACCATATTCACTTTCTAAAACTCCCAATTTTCTCTATTTCATGGCACATTTAGTCCCAAAATGATTTGGATAAAGGATTGTGGACCTGTAGTGTACCCTTATCTTTCTTGCTGCCCCCAGTACTAAAAAGGTAGGTCTGGGCACTAGACATGTAAAATGTGTCAGATGATGTCCAACTTGCAAGGGTCTATGTCAATTCTAGCTACCACTCAGTCTAAATTATAATTGCCTTGCAATGGACAGCTTCATTTGCATAAAATAGTAAGAAAACTGATTACTCCTCTCATTCAGAGTGTGAATGTTTTAAATACTTTTCACCTACCCCCAAAGGCAAAACACAATCGCCATTCCATGAGGATGGTCCCATTAAGATGGGTTATAGGAGTCCTATCTTTTCTGATGCATTATGTAGTCCACTGTGCTTGACAAAATTTGAGCTGAATGCTGTAGAATCAAATACCATATGGGATTTCAGTATGTGGCAGAAGAGAAAAAAAATTGAATGACTTGGTACCATGGAGTTTCCATTAATTCTTGAACAGTAACTACCCAGAAGAAAATGTAGAACAAATGTGTGCACTAATAGTATCAAAGAAGACATCAGAATGGTTTCTTTTGAGCTCCTGTAGTATAAAACGTTTTAAAAAATGTGACATATAAAATAAAATTTGTGATTTAAATACAGCTTTATTTGGTCTACATGAGTCTGGGCAAGGGTATAGTGGCTTTGTCCAAGAAGTATTTTATTCTGAATTGAACCTGGCAAGCAGACCACAGGAAACAAACTACCGGAACGTTTGAGATCTTTATCCCAGGTTCTTAACCCATCATTGCCTTGTGTTCCTGAAAGCCCTTTAATGCAAACCTTCTTAAGGTGGGGTTCAATTCACAATCACCTTGGGATGATGATTATAAATGCATGCTCCTGGACCACTTCACAGAACTAATGGAGCCAAATTTCCTTAAGTGGGTCTGAGGAATTTGTAATTTTTAACAAACTTCACTGGTGAAATTAAAATATGAGTTTCCCAGTTCTACATATTTTCTTAAAGGGATAGAACAGTATTAACTCTACTTTTATTTGGAAATATAGAAGTTGTATTGCACTTTGGGTACTATTTAGGGATTGTGTGATTTGTACTTCTGTTCTTCAGCAAAAATAGATTTTGTAATTCCCTAGCAGAAAGAGGTTAATAAATCCAAGAATACTATTGAGAGAAGATACAACTCAGTTAACAACAGTATTAATACATATATTGTTTAACATTGCCAGGCACTATTTTAAACACTTTATATATAACCTAGTTAGCCTTCCTAACAACTTTGTGAGGTAGGTGTTGACTGTTGATGTGTAGTTTTAGATTCCATCCTTTCTCACTGAGTTTGAAAAAATATGCTTTTTCAATAATCATAAACAAGAACTGGGGGCTGGAGCAGTGGCTCGGGGGTTTCGGTGCTTGCCTGGCAAGCACAAGGACCTGGGTTCAAACCCCAGCACCACGTACACAACTAAGTGTTGGAGCAACTAAGGCCATGTGAAAAACTAAATAAAGTTGTTTCTCTCTTTCTCTGTCTCTCTCACTGTCCCTCTCTCTTTAAAAAAAAAAAAAGAATAACTGGTTATTTTAAATAAGTCACTAAACTCCTTCTAGCTTCATCTGAAAGACTCAACTGCTTTAAAAGTAATCTGAAGGGGCTGGAGCAGTGGCTCAGGGGTTACGGCACTCTCCTGGCATGTGTAAGGATGAGGGTTTGAACCCAAGCACCATGAATAACAATGAAGTGTCTGAGTCATGAAAGCAATACGAAAAGCTAAATAAAATTGATTCTCTTTCTTTCTCTCTCTCTCACTGTCCCTCTCTCTTAAAATTAAAAAAAAAAAAATAACCCGAGCAAACTCAAGTCCACTGTTTCATATTGTCTTCTTAATCTTATTTCAGGCATATACAGACAGAATCAATTTTATTTAGTTTTCCATCTGGTTTTTGTTGTTCTGACACTTAGCTGTGTATGTGGTACTAGGGTTCAAACCTGGGTCCTTGTACATGCCAGGCAAGCACCATAACTGCTGAGCCACCCCTCGAGGTCCTCTCAGGCATCTACAGAATCTACTCAAATCCCCTTCTTCCATATATCTGTTCAATGGCGACCCTCTGAAACAAAGCCATCAGCCTCTCTCACCTCCCTCTTTCCCAGACCAATAAGATCTTCTAGAATCCTTTCTTCCATTGCATTACTCAAACTGTGGAAGAAGTCCCATCTACCTCCCCTTGCTCAGTCTGGCTCTGAGACTGGAATCTTCCCTTCATTCAATCAGCATGTGCCAGGTCTCCATGGTTCTAGGGGGTGGGGACGCTTCAGTGAACAATGAGTTTACATTCCAATACGAGTGGACAAATAGCGACAACAAATAAATAGAAAATTCAGTGTTCAAGAAAATAAGACAGAATGATAAAGAGGTAATCAAGATAACCAATCATGACCATGGGGGCTAATTTAAATCAAGCCAAGAAGGCCTTTCTGAAGTGAAGCAGATGTGGAGACCTGCATACTATAAAAACAGAGGAAGACCCGGGAGGGCATCACAGTCAGTGCAAAGATCTAAGGTGAGGTGCGCTTGCTCAAGGACAGAACAGGGGCTGGGGTGGTTGATGAAATGAAATGGGCCTGTCAGATCCTCAGCGCATGTGCCTCCTTCCTCCATGGCCAGTCCTACTGAAATGCCCAGGTGGAACACTCTCCGGATGTATCCCAGGTCAAAGGGAACCCTCTTGCCCCCTCATGGGGTTGGGGGAGGGCTGACAGCTTGCAGATGTGCAGATGTGTTTTCTATCTGCAGGTGAAGGACGCAGAGAACCAGTCATCTCACTTCAATCTGGGACAACTCTGAAATGCCTGTCCACCACCAGAGCTCCAGTAGGATGGCTGAGGCTCTGTTATCACTGCATCCCAGTGTAATTCACCGCTCTGTCTAACCCTGTTGCTCTCACTTTTTTACAGATAGTGTTTCCTAAAAGCACTCCCCAATAAAATCCCTGCACATGAATCTCCACTTCAGAATTTGTTTCTGGATGGCCTGACCTGCAAGAATTGGGTTCAGGACTAGCCCTAGGCAACAACTGGAAACTATCATTTGGGGGCTAGCGCTCTCTCTGGCCAGGAATTTCTCTCCGATACTAATGAGCACCCCCAACCCATCAGGTGGTTGGAGGATCTCTGACAGCTCCTTGCATGCACTAGGGATACCACTGTTAAAAACATTCAACTGTGGTGAAATGGGTGAGCTGTTCCTGGAAAGGTATGTAGTAGCAGATGTGTTAGTGGTTTGGAGGAGGTAGTAATTATAAGGACTATGGAATTAAATAGCTACTGTTGGGTACCACTGATGCACTGAAAGAAAATAATGAAAAGCTAAGGGGTAAATTATCCCCAACTTAAGGCACAGTACAAAAGTCTGAGGGCCTCCTGGATGGCACATTAAAGAGACCCATCTTGTGAAACTAGAGAGCAAAAAGAGCTGAAGATCTGGCTCTGGACTAAGTTATATGGGAGCAGAGGTCCAGAGAAGTTGAATTGTCAACCAGGCAAGCCTATAGCACCAGGTGGGGCCTTGATTAAGATACGGGAACCTGAGGCTAGAAGTGAAGACATATGGGTGGACTTAAAACCTCAGATCCCTCCTAAACATTCTGGCCCTGCAGAAGTGGCCCATTTCTCCTTTTACAGGAATAAAACCTCTTGCTTGAGGACCATTCAGAGGCCTCTGCCTTGGAAGACAACATTTATTCCCTCCCACAGGTTCCCTCCCACTTCCTCTTCTGGCCATCAGAGATTTGTGGTGAACAAAGTAGAGTCCAAGGCAGGTGTAGAATAAGTAGACATTTGCATTTAAAAAATATGGGGTTAGTAAGACACTAATTGAGCTTTTTGTCAAATATACAAAGGAGGCAAGGCAGTGATTATGACAGGCACCAAGGACAGTAAAATGGGTGAGGAGGAAGGGGCGGACACATGGGGGACAATGGATCATTACAGGATGCTGATGTGGACGTAGGACTGATCTTGATGAGGCTGAAGAGTAGGAGTACTAGAGGGAGTGAGCAGAAGGTAGGAGGTAGAGGACAGAGAGTAGAGATATTTCAGAGCTGGACAGCTTGTGGCAGCGACAAAGTCTAGGAGTGGGTTGCTGGGGAGATGGAGAAAATGTGCGTAAGAGATGGAAGGAGATCCAGGCACTACAGGTGAAGAGCTGAACAGGTCATCTGTGGATACTGAGATCACCTGGACTGGTGAGAGAGGAGCCACAGAGTGGAAGGTAGTGAGCCAGGTTCTAGACTCATCTAGAGTGAGGAGCAGGAACCAGGAACTGGACAGCTGACGCACCGGGGAGGGCTGTTTTGGGATCCAACATGTGAATCTATGATACAGCTAGTAGTCTCAGCAGGCAATGACAAGTGTTTGGAAACATTGCACTCGTGCATCTGTTTGACAGCTTGCTCCTGAACTTGGATCAACATAGTGCTCATTAAGAGAACTTATAATAGAGCTCTGTACCAACCTGCCTCAGGGTGCTCCACAGCAGCTTCCGGGGTCCAGGGTCCTGCCTTTACATAGCCCCTTTTCTCCAGCGCAAAGACAAACCCTCCATCTCCAATCACAACCTCTCCAGCATTTAAACGTTCTAGGATGCCCTAAAATTAAAGATAAGGAGAAAAATATAATTGAATTTTTTAAAGATGAGTTTCTATTTTTAGTTCTTTTGCTAATATATTGTTTAGAAGTATGATTTCTGAAAAATGTTCATATTTTATACATCAATTTATGGCAGAACACTTATAATGAAAATTTGAATATTCTTGTGTATGTGCTTGGCTCTTTGTGTGTGGGTATCTTTCAGAACACATTGAAGAATATTCCAGCTGGGGATGTAGTTCAATTGTAGAATACTTGCTCAAAGCCCTGGGTTCAACCCCCAGCATGGTAGGAAAAAAAAGTACATGGACAGTACCACCATGGGAGGATATTATGCTTGAGAACCATCTGCTAAGGGATTAAACTAAATGAATCTGTTATAAAGCCTCAAATCTATACTTTAGCACATATTATTTTTTCATTCAAAATTATATTGTTTATAAAAGTGTACATATTTGTTGGGTACAATGTAATAATTTGATTAATGTACATATTGCATAATGATCAAATCAGGATAATCAGCATTTCCTTAAACTTTTATCATTTCTTTGTGCTGGGAGCCTTTGAACTCCTGTGTTTTGGTTCTTCATAAAATATAGAATAGTTGTAAAGCATACTTACCCTACTTCAGCATACATTTTTTTAAATTTCTCCCAGTGTGGGGATTGAACTCAGAGTTTATGAATGCTAAGCAATTGCTCTACACTGAGCCTCAGCCCCCACCTATTTAGAAGACATTCTTAAAATGGTGACTGCTAGCCTTCTTACTCTATCAGTAAACTAAAGCAAGCATTAAAATTGTTAAAGAAGTTGAAATAGTATATCATACTATTAGAGCATTTCAAGACTGAAAACTTACAAGACACTTGGTAAAGGCAGAAGGAAGAAGATTCTAGTTCAAAGTTGACCAAGTAACTTAACAGTCTTCTCTCTCTGCAATTAAGTTCATTTCCACAACAACAGTTCTATTATGCACCTGCAAGTTGTGAATATGCATGCTCTGCACTCTACTCCAGGAACAGGGAAGAGAAAAGAGAGTATTTCCAACCTATTGGCCACACCCATTCCATTTACAATACTATGCAAGACTCACCCTGATGTTAAAGCTCAACAGGTGGCTTTTGAATTGAATACTTTTTTTTTTTTAAAGAGAGAGGGACAGTGAGAGAGAGAAAGAGAGAAACAACTTTATTTAGTTTTTCACATGGCCTTCATTGCTCCAACACTTAGTTGTGTACGTGGTGCTGGGGTTTGAACCCAGGTCCTCGTGCTTGCCAGGCAAGCACCAAAACCGCTGAGCCACCGCTCCAGCCCCATGAATTGAATACTTTTAAGAAGTTTTAGATTAGGAAATAATTTACTATGGTAACAGTTTTGTTGTTTTTTTTTTTTTTAACTCCAAAGAACCATAGACTTTAAGAAGAAAACATACCCTACTTTCACTTTAGGCTGCTTGCTCTGATTTTACAAATGAGGAATAAAAGTCAAGTCCCTCAGAAATTTGTACAAGTTCTCCCAGACTAAAAGAATCGCTGACTCTTATCCTTAAATGGTATCTATATTTGATTTTTAATAGGATGGAGAATGTTGGGACAACTGTGAAGGGTAAAGGAATAACTTGGAATGTGCTTACTGTGTACATCACTACCAATTCCAGTGGCTAAAACAAATGCTGGTTTAACAAGGGTGACATAAGTCCATTGGAGGCATTCGTAGGATTTGGTATCCAAATTCCTCTCTACCTTCTTACAGTCTCCCTTATTTTAATCCTCTTCCCTTTCCTGGTACCATCCCAAACCATTTGGACAACAGGCACCCAGAGAGAAGAAACTGTCATTTTTTACCTTGGAGCAGTAAGTTCTAATACTTCTTTTGGAGCACAAAAATTTAAAACCTGGCAATCCATAGTTAAAATATAACTATAAAAATAAAGAATTGCTCACATGTAATTTTGAAACCCAAATAATTGTCATTATTATAATGTGTCTAAATGCCACAATCTGGTGGTGCCCGCCTATAATTCCATTGACTCTGGAAGCTGAGGCAGGAGGACTGCAAGTTCAAGGCCACATTCCTCAACTTATTTAGTAAGGCCCTAAGCACCAAGTGAGACCCTGACTCAAAATAAAAAAAGGGTAAAGTGTCCCTAGTTCAATCCCTAATACCACTAGTAATAATAATAATAATAAATTAATGTCTTGATCTTAAAACTACAACTTTGATAAAATTTTGACCCAACTAACAAGTTGCATATATCTGCCAGTACAGTTACATCAAAAACATGAACAAGGGTCACATAAATGAGATATGACTTTCTACTGTCTTTCATTTGGGTTTAATAACTCATCACATTTTGGCAGTTAATAACTCTCACTGAACATGTTTCAAACTTTAGCACCACAACATTTTAACACACAGCATAGCTAAGAATCTGATACTTGGTAGTGGTGGACAGGGGCAATTCAATCACTGTGCTGATCATAAATTTGTCCAGCAGTTACATCTGAATATACTATCTCTTCAGATTCTACTACATTTTTCAGTTACCAGGACTTCAGAATTCTCTGCTCCTAAGCAAAACAGATTTTTTCAAAAAAAAGTAGAATGCACTATGAAAAAAATTGTTTTGTGAAAAGGAATTACAGAATGTAATATCAGCCTATTTTTGTTTAAAAAGTACCCATTTGCCTAGACAACAAACTAGCAGAATACATACCAAAATGTAGCAGGCACTGTACTTCATACTTTTACTAGTTGTAAATAATGAACACCTGCTATCTTTGAAACATACTTTAAACTCAAATGTGTAGATGCAAATACTGTACACGTTTTAACCACAGATATGGAAGCAAGGCTACTAAGGAAACTTTACTCCCATTATGTCCATCTGTTGCTTAGATAATTCTTCAGAAATAATTCTTCAAAATGTTAATATTCTGAGTTGTGAGTTTGGAGAGTGGGTTAGAATTCATAGCTATGCAAATGGAGCCACACCAAGAAAAATATTAATTAAATTTCCATAGGACTCAATCTTTCCAGTGGATTTACAGATTGGCAGCAATTCTCATCCTACCTGAACTGGTTACAGCTCATAATCCTTTGTCCTTTCAACATGACTCTCACACCATGCACTGCACCCATTAGTGGGGTGTGGTATTTAGAATACCTAAATGGCCACAAGGTGGCCTGTAATCTCAGCCACAAGGGAGGCTGAGGCAGGAGGATGTAAGTTCAATGCCAGCTTCAGAAACTTAGTGAGGCCCTAAGTAATTTAGCAAGACCCTTAGAAATAAAAATAAAAGGGGCTGGGGATGTTGCTTAGTGATTAAGCACCCCTGGATTCAATCCCCAGTACCAAAAATATATAAGTAATAAATAGATATAAAAAATACCTAACTGAATTACCCTTTTTCCATGTGTGGAGGTCTTTTTGATTTGGTGGTCATCCCTTAGAAACTGGGCACAACTGAATGGTTTCCCAGCCCTCACGGTCCTCACAGCCAAGGGGGTACAGTTGGCCTGGCCCCATTGCCTCCCAACCATTTCCTGAGGGCCTCTGTGGGGCCAGGTCTGAGGCTGAGTTTTGAGACACCAAAGGGTCAAGTATATTCCTTCCTTCTGCGGATGTGCTTCCTTCTTCTCTATCTTCCCACCCGTCCAACCATCCATTCCCTAAACTACGTGAAGTTTGAGCATGTGCACTGAAAACACTCACCCCAGCAAGCCACTGGGAAAGCAGAGATGGGTTTCTTGTAACTACGATCAAGAACTGTAGGCTTTAAGTGTTTAAAATCTTACAAACAGCCCTTCCTCGATATCTTACGACCACTCATTTTTTTTCTCATGTGTTTCTGAAGCTCGAGTGGCGCATTTTTCTGTGACAGTAGAAACCAGTTGCGAAAGAAACCTACCATTGCCCCACCAACGCCTGGGCCTAGGACGCGGCGGGAGCGTGCAGCGCGAACCAGGCAGGGGACTGCGCAGCGCGGCGCGGGCGCGGGAGCTAAACGGTCCCGCGGGCTGCAAGCGCTCCTCCCCTCTCCCGGCCCCAGCAGGGCGCAGACACCCAGCACCCCGGCGCGCAGCGGGCGGCCGGCCGGTGCCCCACCGCGGAAGCGGGAAATCGCGCCTGTGGGGCTAAGAAGCAGCGTCCCTGAGGGGTTCTCTGGACTCCAGTGTTGGGAGTCTTGAAGCTCTGCGGGAGCCCTCGAGCTCGGGCGCGCCTCAGAGGGTGCCTTTGGGTCGGGGAGGCACGGATCACATAGATCGAGGGCGCACTCTGCAGAGTGCCGGGGAGCGTGGGGCTTTCAGAGGCGCACACTGGACTGGGGCCAGAGCGAGGAGGGGGGCGCTCACATGCCATAGGGTCACCCAGGAGAAGCTCTAGGAACACCTCTGGTCTGAGCGCGGTGGATAGGAGTATGTTGGGTCCACAGCCAGGCTCTGCGCTCCCAAGTGGGGCTGGAGAACGCCTACAGGCCCTGGAGACTCACCTTCTTGGCCTTTTTGCTCCCAACGGGTGCCATCTCCCTGATGTTCAGACCTGTGCTTGGCACAGATGCGGACCGATCAGGAAGGACGTTCCCCCCTACAAAGCTTGTGCAACCCAGAGGCCGCCGCAGGCCTCTTTATACCTGCAGCTCGGCGCAGGGTGGGTTTCCCCACCCTTGGCGCGGTCCAACGCTGGCCTCGGCCGGGGGACACGCCCACCAGCCTTTCTTTCTGGCCAGGGACTCGCTGGGAAGCTGCCCGGAGGAGGAGAGGTCGAGACAGTTGTCTCAGACGGGTAGAAACACCGAGAAATAAAATAAGTTAAAAAAAAAAAAATGAGGTTGCCTCTTGCTCATCTCCGTATTGTCAGTTTTGGTCACTCGCGGTTTCTGACCTTGATCTATCCTTCTCTTGTCTGGAATTATGAATCGTTACCCACTAAAGCCGCCTTGCGAGGCCCCTGAGAATTCTATTCAATGCCCAAAATTTTGTCAAAGCCCAAGGATTTGAGGTTATTGAGTGAAGTGATGACCTGGAAGAACTTCAGTCAAAAGCGCAGTCTGCTCTATGACACATGCAGCGCAAGGAATAAAAAAAAAAAAAAGGCATTTATAGAAAAGTCCTATTCTGACCTTGAACTAGTGAGTATGTTCAAAATGCCCTTCTATCCTTGTGTCCAAGCATGCCTTGCAGTTTCTAATGATACAGTAGTTTCTTCTTCTTTTTTTAAAAATGTTATTGAGGAGTTGAATTGTACAATCATAGATGCATATGTAGTAACAATATGATACACCCCTGATCCTAATCCAGAATCACCCCATCACCCACAAAACCCAGTATCTTGACTTTTCTTCTATATTTATTCCCAACAGATGTGTCTGTTTATATACATGTATATGATTATGCATTTTACAGAATTAAATGATTGCATAAGTATTATTTGGCTTCTCCGGGAAGTAAAGAGTAAGCTACATTATTGATTCCCTCCCTATCCCCTTTTCCCTCTCCCCCGCCCACTACATATCTATGGTTTCCCCTAGATTGTGTATTGCTTCAACTTTGGTGAGCTTGACCTTTCACCCAAGCCTAGGTTTTGCTCTAGCCTCCACAAATGAGAGAAAACATTTGTCCCTTGAGTCTCTGGGTTTGGCTAATTTCACTCAGCAGAATTTTTCCCGTTGCCATCCATTTACTTTCAAATGCTGTAACATTGTTATTTCTAATAGCTGAGTAGAACTCCATTGTATACTCCATTGTATACCACAACTTTGGGATCCATTCATTCAGTGAAGGGCGCCTGGGTTGATTCCATAATTTAGCTATTGTAAATTTAGCTGCTATGAACATTGATTTTGCTGTGTCACTATAATGTGCTGATTCTAGCTCTTCTGGGAAAATACCCAGAGGAATAGCTGGGTCATACGGTGGATCCATTCCTAATTTTTCTAATAAGAGCATCTCTGCAATATTCAACAGACTTTTTTAAAAAGAGAGATGGGGAGAGACAGAGAGGGAAAGAGAAAGATAGTAGATTTTATTTAGTTTTTCATATTGCTTTTGTTGCTCTAACACTTTGTTGTGTACAGGTGCTGGGGTTTGAACTCATGTCCTCATGCCTGCCAGGCAGGTGCTGTAACCGCTGAGCCACTGCTCCAGGCCTCAACAAAGACTTTTTTTAAAAAGAGAGAGAGAGACAGAGACAGAGAGAGAGACAAAATATCAACTTTTTATTGATTTTTTTTCGCGTGACTTTCGGTGCTCTGACACTTAGTTGTGTACGTGGTGCTGGGGTTTGAACTCGTGTTCCTGCGCATGCCAGGCAGACACGGTAACTGCCGAGTCACTCCTCCAGCTCTCAAAAAAGACTTTTAACAAATATATTTGAAAGTAGAAATGTATTTTAGAAGCTTCAAAATTCAGAATGAAAACTCCACACACAAACACATAGACGTTAGGAGAACTGGAAGGAAATGAAAATAATAACAGTAGTTATTTATTGGTAGTGCTTGTTTTTATTCTATTCTTCATGTCTTTACTGTATTTCCCAAAACAGTTTTACAATGACAGCATATTGATTTTAAAATAACAAAAACATTAAAGAATGAACATGACAATAAATAACCTACAGAATAACATGAAGCCTGAGACAGAGTTCAGAACTTTTTACCCAAATAAAAAAAAAAGAGAGAAAATCTTGCATGGGGGGCAATAACCTCCATTTCAACGTTTGCAAAGAAAAAAATTATGATAGCAAATGATGATGGATTAAAATTTAGTTGCTAAAATGATGTGTGCTCAAGATACAACTGATAAGGTAGAACTTCTGTTACAGATAACGGTGTCCAATTTAAAATGGAAATAAATGAAAGGATATATTATAATTCAAACAATCTGGGACTGGATTGGTGGCTCAGTGGGTGGAGGGCTTGCCCGGCATGTGCAAGGAACTGGGTTCGAACCCTAGCACCACATATACAACTAAGTGTTGGAGAAACAAAGGCCAGATGAAAAATTAAATAAAATTTATTCTCATTTTCTTTCTCTTAGTCTCTCCTTTTTTTTTTTTTTAAGAGAGAGGGACAGTGAGAGAGAGAGGATCAATTTTTATTTAGCTTTTCATGTGGCTTTCTTTGCTCTGATACTTCGTTGTGTACATGGTGCTGAGGTTTGAACTCATGTACTCGCACATGCAGGGCAAGTGCTGTAACTGCTGAGCCACTGCTCCAGCTCCACTCTCTGCTCCTTCTTTCTTAAAAAAAAAAAAAAAAGAACAAAACCTTATATCAAATAATCCAATATTGTACCCACATATGTGTGATCATTCACAGTACCGATATTTGTAATCATTAAGGCACTGTAGTGTCTAAGTAGGTCACAGTTAGATAATGCCTAATTAAACATAGTATTAACCCGTGGCTGCAGGGAGAAGCTGCAGTGGTGTGTACCAGACACTAAGGTGTCGGTATCAGGGATCTGACAGTCAATAAAGGCTGAAAACAGACATTCCCAATTGTACAGGTTGATCCAAATCCAGCAAAATTTAAGAGACAATTGAAACTAGGAGGATTAAGTTTAAAATGAATGATAAAGTTTTCACAGGTAATGTGAAGGGGCTGGAGAGGTGGCTCAGCAGTAGAACACATGTGTGAGGATCCAGGTTTGATCCTCAGCACCACATACACTACTAAGTAAAGGAAAAACAAAAATCAGATGAAAAAATAAAAATTGACACACACACTCTCTCTCTAAAAAAAGAAAATAGATATTGTAGACATTTTGTAAAAATTTTAAAAAGTCCCCAACTACAAGTGCCAGGGTAAGTCCCTTCTTTGGAGGTAATGACTATTACATGTTAACTATCTTTCCAGAGGCACTCCAAGCCTAATTGTATGTAGACAAAAGCTTGTATTTGAATATAGAAAACTATTATTTAAACACTGTTCACCCCACTTTTTCCAAGATGATTTATAGGCAGCTATCAAAGTACTTTTTTTTTTTTAAAGAAAGAGGGACAGTGAGAGAGAGAGAGAAAGAGAGAAACAACTTTATTTAGTTTTTCACATGGCCTTAGTTGCTCCAACACTCAGTTGTGTACGTGGTGCTGGGGTTTGAACCCGGGTCCTCAAGCTTACAAGGCAAGCTCCGAAACCGCTGAGCCACCGCTCCAGCCCCTCAAAGTACTTTTATTTTTCCTCAGTGTTATGGTTTGGTTCTGGAATGTCCCTAAGAGCTCATGTGTTGAAGGCAATGCAGCCCAGAGGTAGGGCTTTGAGGAGACGACTGGATCTTGAGGCCTCTAACCTTATCAGTGGATTAATCCATTTGATGGATTACTGGGTAGTAACTGTAGGCTGGTGGGGCACGGTTCAAGGAAATGAGTGGGGCATGCCCTCAGTGATGGCGTCTTATTCCTGTTCCCTTATTTTCACTGCCTCCCCAACTCTCTCTCTCTCTCTCTCCCTCTCGCTCTTTCCTTCTAAACTGCTGGGAGTTGAGGAGCTTTCCTTTGCCACAGCCTTCCACCATGATGTTCTGCCTCCCCTGAGGTTGAAAGCAATGGAACTTACAGATCATAGAATAAACCTTATAAACTTGAGGCCAAAATAAACCTTACCTCCTTGAAGTTGTTATGGTCCATCTTTTGGTTACTGCAGCAAAAAGTTGATTAACACACTTAGCCTCTCATTTTGTCGTAACTCTTCCCACTTCCCAAATCATGCCCAAATTATTATTATTGTTATTATTATTATTATTATTTTGGTACCTGGGATTGAACCAAATGGGGCTTAACCCCTAAGTCATATCCCCAGCTCTCTCTCTCTCTCTCTCCATGGTCTTGCTATGTTGCTAAGGGCCTTGCTAAGTTGCTGAGGCTGGCTTTAAACTTGAGATCCTCCTGACTCATAATAATAGCCCTAATCTTCAGTGAGTGCTTACTATGTGCCAAGCACTAATTATACCTTTTCCATATACAGTATCATTTACTCCTTATGCTCAAGATTCATGGAGGCGGGCAGTTAGAAGGGTTATCAGCATGGGCTCTGAAGTTCTTTGCCCCAGTCCCAGAGAACCAAGTCCACTTGGATATCACTTAGGAGGAAAGTTCTGTAATAAGCAGTTCTTGGGAGACTGCCCATGCTCCTTGATCTCTGCTCTGGCAACAAGATGAGGGATGTCCTATGGCTAAAGTCCTTGGTCTTGAACAAAGATATCTGTCCAAGGTTAAAAATAAATCCTGAAGGGGAGATAGAGGGTTAGAGCTGGAGACCCACTCCCTTAGTTTTATAATCTCAAAAGAGAGAGATTGTTCTGTTTCCAGCTAGTATTTTGCTCTGCTTATAACTCCATGTATCATTCAACACATATTTATTAAGCACCATTAATACAATGTTTCAAACGCCATGCTTGGTGCTGGAAGTGAAAGTTATCTTTTTTTCCCCCACAATGGGAAGATAGACAACATCTCATATAAATACTAAATTACCTCTTTTATCAATATGTAGATAGAAAAATCTCAGGACTTTGCATTTTTTTTCTTTAAGAGAGAGAGGGACAGTAGAGAGAAAGAAAGAGAGAATCAGTTTTATTTATTTTTTTATGTGGCTTTTGTCGCTCGGCTACTTCGTTGTGTACCTGGTACTGGGGTACGAACCTGCATCCTCTTGTATACCAGGCAAGCGCTGTAACTGCTGAACCACCGCTCCAGCCCCAGGACTTTGCATTTTTCATTAAATTGGAATTCCCTTTAAAATGAAATTATCTTTTCATAGATCTTTTTAAACTAAAAATGCTTCGTTTAGCCTTAAACCATTGAAGATGTTTTATGTTTTCACACTGTGTTTCATGATGTTTTATGCTTTAACACTGTGAAGAACTGTGTTTTCAAATTGGTGCCATTGCAATGTAGCCAAGCTCCATGTTTCCTTTGGCAAAGTCAGTGCTTTTAAAAAACTGAGTGTGAATTCCTCTGCCTGGAGCAGCCGCCCTTCCCACTGGCTGGGAAGAACCGCACCCAGTTGCTCTGCACTGCAGCGGTTCACTGGTTTACTTTACCTGCAGCTTTCAGCATCTGCTGGATGTAAAAGATATATTCGAGGTGATCAAATACCTGTTCCCCCACATAGTCCTGAATGGAAGGTTTCACTTGCCTTAAATTTTCCTACAGTCACTAACCTCAGTAATTTTTTTTGTAGCTTTTGGGTTCATGGTGAAAGACTAGTGGGGTGGCTTTTTCTCTGAACACGCTCCTCCCTGGGTGCACGGGCCTTCCTCACTTTGTCTTTCCTGGCTGCATGTCATTCCCTCTGTCCATTCCTATGGCCACACTCACATGTTTATGACCACACACCAGGCATGTCAAACCACATCCCAGAACTACCTCTCTTGGAAGAGCCTTGATTTCTTCATATATGTAAATTAGAAGATGAAGCTAGGTGATGTTTCAGACTTGTTTTTGGAATTGGTTTGGCATAAACTTAGAGCACAGAACACCCCTTTTTCCAGGGTGCCTTTCTCTGCCTTCCCCTTGTGATAGCGAGCCCTCCCAGCTCCACCCCACACAGGCCCTTGCTGTGTTGCTCAGACTGGCCTCAGACTCCCAGGATCCGGCAGCCTCCTGTCTCAGCCTCCTCAGTAGCTGGGGCAGAGGTGCTCATCACTATGCAAGGGCAAGCAAGCACTTCCCGAGCTTGGTTCTGAGGGCATGTCTGGCTCCTGCTGATGCCACCAACTTCTGCCCGTGATTGAGCCTTCATTTTTTTTTTTTAAGAAAGAAAAGTTTGTTTGTTTGTTTGTTTGTTTTTTTCAATCTGGTTTTTACTTTACCTTTATTTATTTGTGTATATGGTACTGGGGATCAAACCTGGGACCTTGTGCATGCCAGGTAAGCACTGTATCACTGAGCCACCCCTTCAGCCCGAGCCTTCATGTTTGATTCCCTGGTTTCTGGAGAACAGCAGAGGTTTTTGTTTTTGCTGGACTGTTCAGGACTTTTTCCGCCACAGGTAAAAGTGCTTCCCTCAGCACTCATGTATTGCTGGCTTATCTTGGCTTTCCACAAAGGCGCCCTCTGGCCAGTGTTCCTGTTAATTCTGCACACCCCTAGTTCCCAGAACCATTCTTTTAGCAAGGTAGTTAAACTCTTAAGTTCTCTTTCTTGCTCTGAAACTCCCCCTCCCCTTAGTCTTTCCTCTAGTATTTTCTTTTTAAAAAAATTTTATTGGTGCTTTCTAATTATACATCATAGTAGGATTTATTGATATATTTTCATACTTTTAATGCTTTTTTTTTAAAGAGAGAAGGACAGAGAGAGAGAGAAAGAGAGGGAGAATCAGTTTTTATTGAGTTTTTCACATGGCTTTGTTGCTCTGACACTTAGCTGTGTACATGGGTGCTGGGCTTTGAACCTGTGTACTTGTGCATGCTGGGCAAGTGCCATAACCCCAAGCCACCGCTCCAGCCCTTTTTAATGCTTTTGAATAGGATATCAACTTATCATATGGCCTTCTGCTGCATTTTTGTTTGTTTGTTTGTTTTAAAGAGAGAGGGACAATGAAAGAGAGAGAGAGAGAGAGAGAATATAAATTTTTATTTAGTTTATCATGTGGCTTTTGTTGCTCCAACAATTTGTTGTGTATGTAGTGTTGGGGTTCGAAACTACGTCCTCATGCATTCCAGGCAAACACTATAACTGCTGAGCCACCACTCCAGCCCGTTGCTTTTGTTTTTAAAAAGGAAACAGACAACTATAACTTTATGAGCATCGACTGTGTGGTGTTAGCTGTGCTGACTGCTCCTTAGGCATTTTGTAGCTTCCACAATCACCCCATGAGGTAGGGTGAAATAGGGTAAATTGCCACGCTGAATTTACTGATGACAATACTGAGGTACACAGGTTAAATGAGCACTTTCCCAAGATCATGTCAATAGTAAGCCTAGAGCAAACCAGGACTTCAGCCCAGGTCAAATGAAGAGACCACATTCTTTTTTTTTGGTACCAGATATTGATTGAACCCAGGAGCACTGAGCCACATCTCCAGTCTTATGTATGTATGGATGTATGTATGTATGTATGCATTTTGTTTAATTATTTATTTGAGACAGAATCTCAATAAGTTGCTCAGGGACTCACTCAGTTGCTGAGGCTGGCTTTGAATTTGTGATCCTCCTGCTTCAGCCTCCCAAGCTGCTGGATTACAGGCATGCACATCATGCACAGCTGAGATCACACTCTTTAAACAGTTTCTCTGAAGAAAATATCTTCAATCTTTTTTTTTTTTTTTTTTTTTTTTTGTACAGGAGATTGAACTCAGGGTAGTTTACCGCTGAGCTACATCCCCAGTCCTTTTTCAACTGCTTTTTTTTTTTTTTAATTTTGAGACAGCGTCTTGCTAAGTTGCTCAGGCTGAACCTGGAATTTGACATCTTCCTTGCCTCAGTCTCCGGAGTCTCTGGGATCACAGGAGTGCACTACCTCATCCAACTTCCCCAAACTCTTTATTGCCTCCTCCTCCTCATGGCCACTCCCACTCAGCTGGCCTAACAGAGAAGTCCCTTCTTCCAGTCAGCAGAAGATCAGATTAACTGACTAGAGCATTGGTTACTTTCAGAACAGAGTGCCCAGTACAGAGCATCACCCCCCAGGTACACCATGACTTTTGGATTGTGTGGAACCCCTGGGCTGTGCAGAGTCCTGAAACTGTTATTTTAGAAAAATGGCTGTTGGGAAACAAATAAATAAGCTCAACTCTTGGTTCCCTTATCCTTATGGGCTGCTGAAAGATGAACTAAAATATCTATTACATCTTTTTGGTTTGTTTGTCTGAGATTGGTTCTAAACATGTTGTCCAGGCTGGTCTCAAATTCCCAGGCTCAAATGATCCTCCCACCTTGGTTGAAGTGGAGGTTAAAGATCTGCTCTGTCACTGGGCAGTGGTGTGCCTGTCATTCCAGCTACTCAGGAGCCTGAGGCAGGAGGATCACCAGTTCAAGGCCAGCCTGGATAACTTAGTGAGAACCTGTCTTAAAATAAAAAACAGAAAGCGCTAGGAATGTAGCTCAGTGATAGTGTGCCACTGGGTTCACTTCCCCAGCACCACCCAGAGCAGGGGAGCTCATTTTCACAGGGGCTGGAGCACAAAATCTATGTGTTCCACTAGCTCCACCATGTAGCTCCTGATTGGGAGAGTCATACCCCAGCGACAACCCCATGACTTGGTCTATACTCTTCAGGGAAACGCACCCCGGATTGGTGTGCTGTATCAGAAGGGAGAAATGGAAACAAATGAACCACAGCAGCTCCTAGGAAATGTAGTTAAAGTGGGATGAGAGTGTGTTTTCCAATCCAGGGAAACTGAGATGCCAGCACTACAGTGAGGAGCTTGCATTTCACAGGAAACTCAGAACTAGGTTGGAATCAAAGATGCCTCTTCTTTTTTCCCATTAACACACACACACACACACACACACACACACACACACACACACTTGCTTCTTTCTCATTCCCATTTTCTGTTGGTTTGTACATAGTTGGGTTTGTTTGTTTGTTTTGGGGTTTTTTGTTCTTTTTTTAATTCAGAAATTTATTTGTTGAACAATTACACAAGCTTCTAATGAAATAATATAATACAGATATAGATTCTGAAAATTAGATTTACCACCAAAAGCACCCCCACCTAATTACCCACCTTATCCCTCCCCCCCTTCCCAAACATCTCTAAAAATGTATTAGGTTGCATGACATTACACTTTATCCGGATTTAAAACATGATACTAGACTTCCTTTTTCAATGGTATATTTCTATTAACTAAACTCCTGACTTAAAAAAAAAAAATGCCAGTTTTTCCATTTCTCTCCTTTTTATGTCCCAGAACTGGGTTCAGGATCTGACACTGCATTTAGTTGTCTTGTCTACCAGTCTCCTCTGGTCTGTGAGTTCCTTAGTCTCTTCTTGTTTTTCATGACCGTCTCAGTGTTGAAGAGTACATATCTGCCATTTTTTACACGGTTCCTCAGTTTAGATTTGATATTTTCCTTGTGATTAGACAGGGAGATTGTGGATTTTTGGAAAGAATTCTGAGAGGTGAAGTGCCCTTCTCATCACATCGGGAGCTCACAACATTCACCTTTCGAGGTGATGTTAACCTGAATCACATGATTATGACGGGTCAGCCAGTTTTCTCCACTGAAAAGTTTTTTTTTTTTTTTTCCAGCACTGGGAATTGGGCCATACCCCCAGTCCTTTTGATTTTTTATTTTGAGATAGAGTCTCATTATATTGCCCAGGCCGGCCTGGAACTTGTTATCCTGAGGAGATATAGAAGGGCACAGGCAGCCAGGGCAAGATGGGAAGGGAGGAAGTCAGGGGCAGGTCCAGATCAAAGAAACGTGGAGAGGGTCTTCCGATGAGGTCAACTTCCCTGCTGATGAATGTGCTCATGGGCACAAGCAGGGGACCCAATGGACAGATCCTTTTGTACTCATGCTCCTAAGGAGGGGATCCAATTGAAAAACTGAAATAAATGTGTGGAAATGTTGGGGGTAGGGGGTACCAATGAACAACAGGGAGGAGAGCAAGGGCAGGGGAGGAGACAAGAAAAGGAGGAAATTCCAGAGACCATAAAGAGAGCAAGCCAAAACTTCCTCATTGGACTGTCAGCCCCAGGGCCCCTTCTCTTTTCTCTTTGGAGAAGTCTGTTACTGTGGCTTTTCCAATAAACCTGCTGCTGCTGCTGCTTTCTATGTCTGTGTCCTGTTCTTCAATTCTTCGCTGAACAGAGACAGTAAACCCAAGACCCTTAGACGATAACAATCTTCCTGTCTCAGTCTTCCAAGTAGCTGTGTGTGCCTGGCTTAGAGTTACTACTTTCCCCTTCCTATGCATGCTGTTTCTTCGGAAGCGAGTCAGTAAGTTCATTGCACACTCAACTGACTCACATTTTAAAAACTCTACTCTGGCTGCTGAGTTGAGGCTGCACTGTAGGAGAAAAGGGAAGAAGCAGGTAGAGATGAGGGAGCTGGGACCCGGGCAGCCACAGTGGAGGGAAGAAGTGCCTGGCTGTCATCTTCAAACTTCCTAGCAGGTGGGGTTGGGGATTTAGCTCAGTGGCAGAGCACTTGCCTGGCACGCACAAGGCCCCAAGTTCGGTCCTCAGCCCTGAAAAAAACAAAAAACAAAAACACAAACACAAACAAATTTCCTAGCAGGGAAGGCCAAAATAGTTCTGTAGGAATGTGAGGATAAATATGGATGCAGACTACCTTGAAATCACTTCATTGCTGCTCCTTGGAGCTAATTTTGGGGTTTTATTTTCTTCTTTTTGCATGTTACTTAAAGAAGGCTCTGGATATAGATGGGAGAAGGGGAGTTTGGTTTACCCACTGAATTAGATAATTAACACAAAGTTCCAGAGATACTGAATTTCTAAATGCATGCACGCTACTTTTGTACTTGTTTTTCATTTATTATTCAGCAATTGTTAATCAAAAGTCTAATTCTTCACAGATATAGAAAAAGCAATTCTCAAATTCATTTGGAATAACGGAAGACCCAGAATAGCCAAAACATTACTCAGCAAGAAAGAGGAAGCAGAAGGTGTCACAATTCCTGACCTGAAATTATACTATAAGGGCTATAGTAACAAAAACAGTGTGGTATTGGTATCAAAGCAGACCTGAAGAACAATGGAACAGACTAGAAGATACCAAGACAAACCCACAAATCTTTAACCATCTGATGATACTTGACAAAGGGGCAAAAACATAGTGTGGAGGAAAAACAGCCTCTTCAACAAATAGTGCTGAATGAATTGGACAGCCATATGCAGACAACTGAAATTAGATCTTTATCTCTCACCCTGCATAAAAATCAAATCAAAATGGATCAAAATATTAGAAATTAAACCAGAAACTATATAATTGCTAGAAGAAAAAATAGGATCAACACTCTACCACATCGGTGTAGGCACCTTTTTCCTTAACAAGACTCCCATAGCACAAGAATTAAAGCCAAGAATCAATGAGTGTGATGCCATTAACTGAAAAGCTTTTGCACAGCTAAACAATTAGTCAAGAGTGTCAAGAGAGAACCTACAGAATAGGAGAAAATCTTTGCCTGCTACACCTTGAACAGAGGGCTAAGACGCAGAATATACAAAGAACTAAAAAACAAAACAAAACAAAAAAAATGAACACCAAAACCACAAGTAATCCGATCAATAAATGGGCTATGGAATTAAATAGAAACTTCTCAATGGAGGAAGTCCAAAAAGCCCATAAATATATGAGAAAATGTTCTATATCACTAGCAATCAGAGAAATGCAAAGCAAAACTTCATTAAGATTCCACCTCACTCCTGTCAGAGTGGCAGAAATGAAGAATATGAACAATAACAGATGCTGGAGGGGTTGTGGGAAGAAAGGAACACTAACACACAGTTAGTGGGACTGCAAGCTTGTACAGCCACTCTGGAAAGTGGTGTGGAGTCTCCTTAAAAAACAGGGTTGGAACTACCTTATGAACGAGCTATCTCACTCCTGGGTATTTTCCCAAAAGAGCTAGAATCATCACACCACAGAGACACACGTATGTCAATGTTTATAGCAGCTCAGTTTACTATAGCTAAACTATGGAACCAAATCAGATGCCCCTCTCTAGATGAGTAGATCCAAAAACTGTGGTATATATGTATACATATACACACATATACATACATGTACACATACACACATACATACATGCATACATACACATATATACATACAAACAGTGGAGTTCTACTCTGCTATTAGAGAGAACAATATCATGGCATTTGCAGCCAAATGGATGGAGATGGAAAAAATTATGCTGAGTGAAATATCCCAAACTCAGAGACTTAAGGGTGGAATATTTTCTCTCATATGTGGAAGCTAGAGTAAAATCTAAGACAGACTGAAAGATAGCTAAGCTCAAAAATAAACTCAACATAGGTGAATTTTTACATAAACAAGGGGATTCATAACTATGAAGCTGGGGGGAGAAGGTATGGGGGTAGGGAGGAGAAGGAGGGATTAGAAGGATTGTCAATGCAGCTGGGAACCCTCCAATCCCATGAGATGCCCAACTACACATAGGTGGGCAAAGAGGATCAGAAAATTCAGTAATTAATACACAGGTATAGGCTTAGTTCTATCTATAACATGGTGGTAAAGTAGGGGAGATACTGGAACAGGGAGTGGTTGAAGGGGGGTAGACCCTGGACTAGGATCAGCCTTGACTAATACTTTGCCAATATCCATCTATACACGAATATGTAACAGTGATTCCTTCTGATATGTAAGACTATATTGGATGAATTTTTAAAAATTAAAAGTCTAGAGATCAGTAGATAATAATTATTAGATGAAAACACAGTTCAGGTGTCTGACTCTCAATAAATACTCATTTGAATCATACAGAAGAACCAAGGGACCAAGGGATTGATAAAGATGTGGCCACTCACCTGGCAGAACCGCAGCATCTCCTCTTCCTCCCCATCATGCCACCGCTTAGCATTTTTCCCTTCTTTCTTCTCTTTCTCCTTGGGATAACTGCTTTCAAGAATCATCTCTTCCCCTCACCTTG
>PVKS010011899.1:0-55256 GCA_004027875.1 Aplodontia rufa | reverse complement strand
AAAAAAAGCAAGGCCTAGAACTTCTTCCCCTGAGTGCTTGTGACTCAACACCCAGCCTCCCTCCTTCCTGCGCTCCCCATTCTCCAGAACCACTCCTCCACTCTCCCCTTGTAAGAGGCTGTTTTGGATTCCACAGGCGAGTGAGATCACACGGTATTTGTCTTGTCGGGTCTGGCTTTTTCTATTACAAAGTAGGATGCCTATAGTTAACGCTAATGCATATTTCAAAAGTAGAAGAGAAGTTTTAGAATGCTCTTCTCACAAAAAAAAAATGATAAAGGTGTGAGGGAATAGATATGCTAATTACCCAGATTTGATCATTACGCAGCGTACACATATTGAAAACATCATAATATGTCCCATGAATATGTGTAATTATTGTGAGTCAGTTTAAAAATTAAAATTAAAAGAGAAAGCAAACACTTGTATTTTTGCTTACCTCATGCCAAATATGTTCAAAGAACTTGACTTATATCAACTTTTTTGATCCTTTTGACATTCCTATGAGGTAGGTACTATTATACTAGGTCTTGTGTAAAAGAGGCAACTTAGGCAAGCAATGATTCAGTCACTTGTCCAAGCTCACACAGCTAGTTACAGAGTCAGGATTGGAACTCAGTTATGCTCTCCCCAGGGTTCATGTGCTTAGCCAACATTTAGGGAAAAAAAAAAAAGGTACTAGCTGGCTACAGTGGCACAGGCCTAAAAGCCCTGTTACTTAGGAGGCTGAGGCAGGAGGATTGATTGCATGTATGAGGCCAGCAACATAGTGAGACCTCTATCTCAAAAAATAAAAGGAACAAATTGGGGAAAACACAGAACCATGGGGAACCCAAAGGGGGCATCCATGACATGGCATCAGGCTTGGCTAACTATGTAAATATACATTTGTTCTTGATTGTTTGATAATGATTCCTCTTCAATTGTAACTCCATATTCAACCAATAAAAAAGGAACAAATAATATATTTAAATGCTATTCGTGTAAGTGGGATGGTGATGCTATAATATGATGAATTTTTCAAGCATCAATGGCCTTTTGAAGTAATGTACATTATCGCATTTAGTAAACTGTATTTTAAGGATGTGTCTTCTCTCCCTATCCTTGAGTCACTTGAGTGTAAGGACAGGGCTCTGGTCTGGACGCTTCTAAATCTTGTGCAATGTCCTCAATAACTGTGTTTGGAATGAATTACTTTCTATTTCATATGTATAATTTATACTTTGTATAATTTATACTTTTCTAACTGCTTTTACCAATACCATCTCCTTTGATAAAGATGTGCAGTTGAAAAGGTAGGGATGGCAGGTGCCGTTTGTCATTCCCATTTTATATCGAGGAACATAGGGGCAGAGGAGAATGACCAAATCGAATCCAAAAGCTTAGTTGAAAGACTTATTAATAACTCTTTTTCATTGTAATAACTTCAAATATGTTTAGGCTATTTGCTTGCTGCCTGGAATAAGGGAGAGACACCTGTGGGAATGCCAGACTGTAGATTGATATATTCCATATAATGGCAATGATTCTTTGGAATTATTTTCTTTATAACAATATCAGGGAATGACAAGGACACGGGGAACATAAGGTACAATGAAACTAAGAGGGACAGGAAAATATCACAATTGACAAGAAGTGATTGCTCAGTTAATTAAAATGAACATCACGTAGTCTAGAGGAGGGATCTACTTATCGAATATATAAATTAAAAATTAAAAGCCGGGGGGATAGACTATGTCTGCCATGAGGACTCCAGTCCTCATGAGTGCCACCTGCTTTTGACACTGACCTCTCATTCCCTCACCAATTCAAAATGAATGTAAGAAATAGCCCTCATCAGAGATGTGGCTCTCACACCCTTCCACGGACATGGCTAACCATCTCTGTTTCCCCTTCAAAATTCACCTCTATTCTTCCCTGATCTATTTCAATTGTCTCATTTCCTCCCATTATTTGAATCGCATCTCTTTTTCTCTATTCTTTCCCTAACATACCTTACAAAATAGGATAAATTGTTTAGCTTTTTTCCCTTGTTTTCCTGCTTTGTGTCCTCCAGGACTCTCCATTTTCCACCCAAGTAGACTGATTCTACCTTCTGCTTTAAGGAGACTTTGTACAGGCTGATTGAAGATGATCCCTAATGGTGCCTGCCTCTTAGCATCCATACTTTTGTATAATCCCTTCCCTGTGAGAGTGGGCTGAACGGAGGGATTTGCCAAGCATTGGCAAAAGCAATGGATATCACTTCTACACCAAGTTTACAAACAGTTGGGATGACCATCTTATGAGCAGGCTGTCCTTCATCGGTCAGCTTACAGGACTTGCAGAAGCTCCCCTGTTGGAGAAGTCCGCAGGGCAAGGAACTGAGGGTAGTCTCTGTCCAACAGTGAGGACTTGGGACTTCAGTCCAGCACTGTGGCAAGAAGTGAATTCTACCAACAAACTTGCAAAGTGGATATATCACCAGAAAAACTTTCAGATGAGATGAAGTATATGGGTAACATCTTATTTGCAGAAATGCAAGAAACCATAAAATACAGGACCTGGCAAAGCTCTGTTCGATTTTGACCGAGTGATTGTAGTATGTGTGTGCTGTTTTAGCCACCAAGTTTTGGGGACAATTTGTTATGCAGCAGTAGGTTACTCACACACCTTCTTTCTAAGCAGCTTCCCCACACCCTGGGCACCTCTCCTTTACGCAGCCATCTGTATAACTCTATGCTTGCTCCTGGGACACAGTATTCTAATTATGTTTGTCTTAGTTTGTGGTTCTGCACTCAGCAACTTGAGGGTAGTGACCTCATTTCTCTCCCAGCACAGCATCTGGCTCAGCAACGATTACGTGTTAAGTAATAAACACATATTCCGTGGTCCTCCCTCCACTCTGCTGCTGCCCATCACCTACAATTGGCACCACCGGGATGGGAGAGAAGATAGCTTGGTTCTGTCCATTTCAGGTAACCACTCTAGTTCTTCCTGTGCCCCTTTTTTCTTAGAATCTTTAAACAACACATTTATGGGAAAATTAAGAAGGGCAAACTTCAGACATGTCACCATCTTGGATCTTTTCCGGTCAATCTTCAGAACTAGGTATCGGGATCCTATATAGAAATGAGAAGACTCACGTCTTGGGCAGAGTTGCATAGCTGATAAACAGCCGAGCCACAGTTAGCATCTAAACATGTCTGGTTTCTAACTCCACACAAATCTCTATGCACAGTTATACCCTGCTGCATGATTGTGGATAAGGATTCCTACACACTAGAATAAATTGTTACAAGGAGAAAAATAACAAAGATAAGGCTCATCAAACGTGTGTTGAGCTCTTCTTATGTGACAGGCATTGTTCTAAGCCCTTTAAATGCATTTACTCATGAAACTCTCATAAAAGTGATAAGAAGTCGGTGTTATTGTTTTGTCCATTTTACAGGTCAGAAAACTGAGACAAGGTTTCAGTAGTTCTCCCAAGGTTGTACACCCAAACAGAGGTGGAGTGGGCAATTCAATTCAGGTGGACTCAGAGTAAAAATCAGCCTGATTTTAGGGAAACCCATGCGTCTCAGGTCATCTCTTTTGCTCTTATAGGAGAGTGTACTGACAGCTGACTGTTCATATGCATTGAATCTTTGGCTTCTAAAATAAAATTAATCCATTTTTCTTGCGTTAATGAGCATCAATTTTTCTCTGGAGAGGGACCCCCTCCTGTTATGGATTCCCACTGCAATGTAGGAGCTCTAATTAAATCTATGCAAAGTACTTAAAAAAGGAAATAATGAGAATCTGGGTTCAGAAAAACACGACTCTGATAGCAACCTTGAACACAATTTGTCCAGATTTTATCCCTTCCTTTTAGTATCTTATAGCCATAAGCAATGGGAAGGAGGGAAAGAGATGCAAAACATAGATTAATTTTTGAGAAAAGAAAGCTTAATTGGAAGATTTTTTTTTTCAAGCAGGGGAACAGAGCATTATGTTAGCCTCCAATTCATTTGTTGAGAGGAATTTAGAAATTTAATTTTGTCTTTTTCCATCAGTTGTAATTGCCACATAAAAAGTCAAATAGTTATGCAAGATTGCTGAAAAGGAGCAGCTCTCTGCCCTGTCCCCCACAATGCATGCCCCCCAGAAGCTGCCACCTTAAAGCCTTTTCAGATGTTCCTTTGGTTATTTACACCCATTCTTCCAAATAGCTTGCTCAAACTGCTTCCTCCTGATCATTTCAGTGTTAGGCATCACCCCGGAGAAGAGTTTGTATCTGGCATTTTCTATGTCAAGTTAACATTTCCTGTTCAGACACCTCCTTGAGAATAAAGAAAATAAGGCAAAGGGTTAATCCCCATAAAGAGCACACACATGTTTACACAAGCATATTGGGATAGAAGGGCTAGGGGAAGAAAGTAGCTACCAAGAAGATGGTAGCTCATTGCTAATGTGGAATGAAAAATACAATCCAAAGCAAACCTGAGGGGTCGTTCAAAGTTAATAAATTAGCAGAAAGGAATTTTAATGAAACATTCAGTAGGGGTTAATTTTATATGCGGAAACAAACACATTCTTCCAATGGAATGTTTTGAAAAGCAACACGACAATATAACCAAGGAGCCATAAAAATTGAAATAGTCTTTGACCCAACAGTCTACCCTGCAAATATGCCTTAAGGAAATAATGTAACAGGAGCAAAACTATATATGCCAACATGCTCCTGAGAGTGTTAACTATGAGAGGTGGTTTAAATACAGTACTTAACAAATTAATCTAAACCAATAGGTAATTGTTCAGCTATTAAAGGTGATGAAAATGCAGGTTGTATAAAAACATGAAAAAAATTATGACTTTCTGTTAACTGAACAAAATAATTTATATTATTTGATGTTAATTATGATAACCAAGCAGGCATGACTACAATGCCAGGTCATGGATATTAGGACAGGAAAGTGATTTGAATCTGGGTCCTTGGGATATCAAAATAATACTTCTCTGAACGCTGTTTGCTGCAGCAATAAATGTAGAAGAAAATATCAACCTTGTAGAGTTGATTTAGACATTAGAGAAACATATAATCAGCAGCCAATACAGCACTGAACATATCATATAGTAAGGGCTTGACAGATGATTACTGGTATTGCTAATATCTAGAACAAAACCAGAGTGCACTATCTACGAGGTGGGGGGAGCTGTGTTAGGGGGATAGAATATGAGTGTTGCTTTTCCCTTTTAAAAAAGTATACTTATGGGGGCTGGAGAGGTGGCTCAGTGGTAGAGCACTTGCCTGGCATAAGCAAGGAGGACCTGGGTTCGATCCGCATATACAACTAAGTGGAGGAAAAACAAAAACCAGATAAAAAAATTAAAAATCAATTCTCTCTTTCTCTCTCACTCTTTTTAAAAGAGCATATTTATGTATCATAATATAATTGTGTGTATTATACATATAGCATCATGTATGTGCATATGTATATATACATACATGTATATATGTATGTTCATATAAAAGCAAATATAATTCTGTCCCCTTACTATAACTCCCCTAGCTATATGTCTGTTATATGGTTTCATATATTTTTATTTATGTATATATAATAAAGCATTTTAGCTTAATGGACACATACAAAGTGTCTCTGTCAATAAGGCCCATGGCTCTGAAGGGGTCATAGAAAAATGATCCTTGAGCGAGGGAACAGCAGGCTGGGCGCCTCGGTCTGCTCCGCTTCTGTTGTCTTTTTATTGCCCTTGGCTCTCCCTACTCTTTGTTCTCCTGTGGACAATTGCTGTTGGAACTGGTGTGTTCCTGCTAAATGGCATTTTAACCCCGCTATTCCCACAACTTTACGCTGTTTCCTTAACGGACATTTGCATGGCAGATGGTGCAAATGGCCTAGCAAATATATCCTGGGTCAATGTTCAAAAACCGCCAGATTGATGGCTTCGTTGGCTGTGTGCCTCCGAGCAGACACACGACTGGAAATTGCACAGAGGCTCAATTTTCCAGACCAACTTGCGGGCTTTCTCTCCCTCCCTTGCTATGGGCGATCAGCAGGACAGGTGAAGACAGGGCTAGTGTGACTGGCTTCAACTTTTAAAAAGACATTGATGTGGGCAGATGGGTTGGCACACAGCGTGCTGCTCCTGATCCTGCCGGCATCCGATTTGCTCAGGGATGGAAGCCAAAATCTTAACCTGTTCATTTCCAGAGTGTAATGCTAATCTTCCTTCCTTCAAGGACTCAGGATTGCTGGTGTGGAAAGGGAGAAGAACATTTTATGTGAGCGGGTAGAGGAAGACTTGTTTACTGAATACTTCTTGGAGCTTAATTAATTCTGGGGAAGAAGTATTGATTTGATTTTTACCTCTTCTTTATCCTTTAGGACTTTCTTCTCTGTAGCACAATTATTTTTCTGTTTATGGTTTCCCCAACTAGACTACAAGCTCCTAAGGACACAGAACTAGTCTACAGATACTTGTCTTCCTTAAGATACTTAGTAGGATTCTCTGCCCATGGAGTTAGTAACGTTTGTAAAATAAGTACAGCTGGCCTGGTTCATGATGCTATGACCAAGGCCTGTCCTGCCTTCAGAGGGACCCTGTCCTGGCCTCCCTGTGGCTGTAGACTTTTTATTAGGGTGAAGAGTCCCAAAGTTTACTAAATCAGTAGATGACTCTGAACATGACATGATACCTGGGTGAGATTTTACCTGGATCTCTCCCTGATCTGTATCTTCCAGGCTATATTCCTCTTATGTGTGATCCTGGAATTTCCTAGCCTGAGTCTCATCCAGATCTTGAGGGTGCTTCCAAGGGAAGGCCCTCTTCCCTGTTCACCAAGGAAAGACTGAGTAGCTAGTGGTGGCATCCTTAGACTTGCAGGGCGGTTGTTCGCAGAGGGGGAGGGAAATGTGAGCTGGAGATGCGTACCCCCATGGCCCTCGGGTGCAGGCTGGAGCCTGGTAGGAAGGAAGCCGGTGTGTAGCTAGCTGGGTGCTAGCGCACTCTTTATAGCCATGTTCAGGAGCAGCTCTTGATGAGCCCACGGTTCTAAATTTGAACCTGGCCTTCAGCTTTCTAGACAAAAGCAGGACTACGAAATAAGGCATATCTTTCAAAGTAGGCATAACTTTTAAAAATAAGAACATATGTTAGGTGGGCTCTCCCTTGTACCCTTACTCCTGAGCCCTGCGAATTTTAAGAGCAGACTGACATCAGTTAATTCAACCTGAGAAATAGTGTTAGGATAAAAGGTATCATCAGTCCCTACCTTTTATCCATTTTATTTAACCTTCCTATAGAGAGACCTTTAAATGTAGAAAACGACACACAAAGAAAGATGGAAAAACCAATCTATACCTGTATTACCGGGGAAGCTTTCCTTATATAACCCAGAAACCACATCGAGACAGCCTCCATTCTCTCAGTACTGGTAAGAGCTAGTAAGTTAGGGAAGAATCCAAATTACAGAGTAGGTTGAAAAACAGCATAACTTCATTACATGTAATCATAAAGCTGACGATCAGCTAAGTTGAAGTCCTATGGGCCTCCTTTAGTGAAAAAGATAATTAGCTTATTAATGGTTCCAAATGAAATGAAAAGAAAAGCTCTTAAAGTACTTTAGAATATTTTCTAAACGGGCCTAATGCTTTATCTCTATTGTTGTATACAGATGATTCGCTTAGGTCATTTCATCCCATTGAAGAACTTTAGGCTAGTGGAGGTAAGAATGATCAAAATGAGGTCCCCGTTGGCAAAGCTCAGTGGTGTTGATTGACATTTGTGAATGGGAGGACACAGGTAAGATCTGTGTCCAGACTTCCTCCAGGATAACTTTAGAGGAGAATGATCATCAAGATGATTATTACAGTTTATAGGAATATTTTATTGTTCCTTTTCAAGTGATTTTTTTTTTAAAAAAACCCTACAATAAGCAGGAAGAAATTAAATTCAGAGGGAAAACAAGAGCTTTATAGGCCATCTGCTCAGACTTTCAAATTTAAATTTTATACATAAGAGCACATTAGCTGTGGGGGAAAAATGTGATCACATTTTGTAGCTGTCTGAGCAAGGAAGAAATTTTCCTCTTTGGGTTTTCTGGGTGGAAGTAAAAGGGGATGTTTTGGTGAAGACAATGAAATGGCTTCAGTATGGGGGAAATTTGCTATTCACCATCTTCTATTTATAGAGTGCTGAACTTAGACAGCCCTGTATAGAATAGAAATAGCTACCCAGCCTTGAGTTCACGGGGATGTTAGACCAACAGTGCTCCTGGGCGCCTTGAAAAGAGAAAGCTGGAATGATGACTTGGGCTGTCAGTGGCAGTGAGCTGGGAATGGACAAGGGAGGATTTCCAGGGTGACAGTGGGCCCACCATGGGTGGAGCAGCCATGCAAGTGTGGAAGAAGGGAGGCACTCCTCGGCACCCCCTTATTCTGAATGTAGGTCCCCAACTCTGAGTGTAGTCCTAAAGGTCTCTGAGGCAGAGAACAGTGGCATAGAGTTGACAGTATGTGAGATTCAAGGGCTGCCCTGAGCCCAGGAGGATGGGTGACAGCCACACTGCTCACACTGGCCACTGACCCCCGCCAGCCGCAGCTGGTGACTTTCCTTGGAATGTTCGGGGACAGCACTTGATTAGGTCAGACTGCTCCTGCTGGCTCAGAGTTACCTGTCTGACGCTCCATGACAGGAGGCAAGAAAGGTCACAGCGAACACCAAGACAATTAATGTACGCCGCCCCTGCTTGTCTGCGCATGGCCTCCCCCTCCGGGATGCTGCTGGAGAGAAACCTCCATCTTCATTTGGTCAAATGAAGCCTGGCAAACAACCCGAGCCTCTGGCCCTCCCTTTGTTTTGCTATGAAAAGACAGAGAAGGCGCTGGGGGTGCCCGGCTGGTGGAATGAATGAAGGCTGATTTGGGGAAGGGGCAGATCCTTATAGCCAGGCCCAAGAGCTCACACCTAAACCAGTTAGGGAGGAATGAGAAACGTGTTTAAAAAATCCTCACTGAGCAACGCCTGTCCAAGGGGATGCCATGGACCAAGGGTCAGGAAAAACCAATTAAATTAATTTGATTTGGTGCTATCATAGAAAAGGTTAAATTAACCTGAGAGCAAATAAATGATGGGGAATACAGAAGCCAATTGGAATGACAAGCACTGAAATCAAACTTCATTCATTCACAAGATCTAAAAGCAAAATTGCACAGTAGTTTAGGGTCAGTTGTCAGAACACCTGCATTTGAATCTCAAGTGTTCCATCTTCTACTGTGTGACCTTGGATAAGTTAATTACTCTCTCTGTGTTTCCATTCTGTCATCTGTAAAATGGTGCTAATATAGTGCTTCCTTCTTATAGTTTGAGGGAGGACTAAATGAGATAGCTACATAAAAAGTGCTTGGCAGTGTCTGAGGCTTTGAATGCGTCCAGTACATGTTAGCTATCTTGGTCCACTGAGGTTTAAACTACACTTTCATGAGTCCTAGGTTTCGTTCTGGAATACCTGGAGATTTAGGGGAAGGACTAGCATGGGGCATTTGGTCTCCATCTGCAACCACCATATATGTTCAGTTTTCAGATATTTTGTTTTTAGTTTTCAAATTTTTATTTGAACAAAGTGAGGTTTAAAAAGGCATTGTAAGGTTTCTGACCTTGTATGTTTTCCCAGATAGGAGTGGAAACTAGTCCCTGTCTGTTTTTCATTCTGCTCCTTTATGAATCTTTTCAGATATGGGCTCTCACCCATCCAGTCCTTTACAATCCAGAGTTGTTCAGATTATTAGATCCTTTCCATGTCAACTGAAAATCTGATTTTCATTCCTGGGTCTTAGCTTTACTGTCTAAAAATGATCTTCATCTAAAGATCCCTTCAGATACTGGCAAAAAAATCATATCATTTGAAATGTTTGGATGCAAGCAACAAAAACTGACTCTGGTGAACCTAAAAAGAAAAGGAATTTCTTGGTGAGATATTAGGCTGCTCACAGCATTGGAAAGAGGTCTGCAGCGTAAGACTTGGCAGGAAAGACAGGAATCAGGGCGTTCCTGGGTACTGGGCTGCGTGGACCATTTAGTTCTTCTTCCCTTCCCAGGTTTTCTTAGTCTTCCTGGTAAGATGTGGTTTCCATTCTCACTGTCCACTGTGGAGAATGACTGAGTTGGCAGAATCTCTCCAAAGGTAGCTGTTGGAAAGGTGCAAAGTAGTCTAAACATCCCCTGCTGGGCTCAGTGAACCCTGGGATCACTTTTCTCCCCCTCTGTTCCATTTCTATACTGTAAAATCAATTAGCTTTCAGGGCACCCATGTTTTAAGGTCTACCTTGAACTTTCACCCAACTATAACCTCAAGGGTAGGGCTGCCAGATTTACTAACAAAATGTAGGACAAACAGTTAAACTTAAGTTTCAGATTAACAATGACTAGTGTTATGTATGTCCCATGTATTTTATCTGAAAATCCTATTTAAGGTTATTCTGTTTTTGTGTTTTAATAGACTTTACTATTAAACCATTGCTTGTTCATCTTCTATACAGTGTTTTAGGAGCTAAGCTCAGGAATTAAGTCCTGTCCAGTGCTGAGACAGGTGACACAGCAGGACTGAGTTAAGGGCGACGTTGATCAAGTCCTTTGGTGTCCACAATGGGGAGCTCCACACAATTCTCAAAAATAGACCAGGGTGCAATTAGGAAGGAAGATCTGTTCTGGATGGGAATTAATATGTTTGTAAATTAAATTTCCTTCCTTCAGTTTCAGTCCCTCTTGCTAGCACAGATTTTGAACCCTTGATTTTTGAAGTTGGTGTTATAACTCTGTTTCCCAGATTGCTTCCATTCTTTGATACTACAATCTGGTAGGGAGGCCATGGAGGGAAGGTAAAGAGAAGGATGAAACGTAGAAAAGATTGCGGTGGTAGGGAGACAGCCAATCCCAACAGAGTAAGCTAAGAATAGGGTGCAAGATAGCCAAGTTTATTTAATCGTTTCACCAGAGTAGAAATAATACACGATCAGGGGGAAGTCTAGTTATGAAAGGAAGCAGGGAGGAGGGAGGAAGGATGGGGAAGGAAAAGGGAAGCTATATAAAATGTACCATATATCTATGGTATATTTTACTCCCCTGAGAAGCTAAACCATATTCATAAAGGCATTTAAAGCTAAATTGAAAACTGGAAAATTAAATAAATTATAAGATTATGTTGTACCAATAACAAAAATAAAAAAAAAAGAAGAACTGTTGATAGAAAAAGGAAAAGGTTAGGGAAATTTGAGAAAAAAAGAAATAAACCTAAGTAGGAAGTCAAAAGAAAAGATATCTGTCAGGGTTCCTAATTTTAAGAAACCAATTCTGGTCAATTTAAGAAAAAACAAAAAGAGAAATTATATTTAGCTCATAGACTCAGTGGGAGGACCCCATAGCTGGGCATCAGGCAGCACAGCAAAGACTATGAAGTAGAAGCAGGCTGGAGTCAAGGCTACCTGCACACTGCTGGGCTGATGAGTGCCCACCTGGCCCATTCACAAGGTCAGACTGCAGTGAGCTCTGGCAAGGAGCATCCCATGGCTGAGCTGAGGTCCTAGCTGGTCCCATGACAGGTCCCACAGAAGTGTTGATCTGAGGGCAACTTTGCTCAAGCAATTTGGTTTCCAGAGTGGAAGCCTCAACATAGTTCTCAAAACACAGATCAGGGTACAATTAGGAAGGAGTACCTGCCCTGGACAGTCAGCAGATAAATAACTGTTCCCCATGGAGACTGTAGAAGAGTCAGTCACTTCCATATGACTCGCTGTGTTCTACCTCAATTCCTCTCTGTTATGCTCCTGATCAGTTCAGTCAACTGCCTGCTTCATTCAGCTAACACTTTATGTCAAAGCAATATCAACAAAATACATCCAAAATAAAATTCATGCTTCTCCCTTTCCGTACTCCAGCCCTGTCTTCTTCCAGGGTTGCCCATTTCCATGAACATTACGTGCTCCAAAACTACTCTCAATCTTTTTTTTTATTAAGAAATTTATTTGTTGAACAATCAAAAATGTTTCCAACGAAACAAAACTAATATATATATTAGTATTTACCCTGTAGAGAGTCCTCCCAACTTCCCACCCTTATCCCTCCCCCCAAACCCCTCCCTCACCCCTCCTTCCCATCTCTATGAATGCCTTAATAATCAGAGAAATGCAAATGAAAACTACTCTCAATCTTGACACTTCCCACTGTTTTATCCTTTGGACGCTGCCATCTCCTGGTGAGTTTACTTCTTAACGTCACTTGAATCCTGTTCCTCCTTGCCATTTATACCATTTCCACTACCCAGGCTCACGTCAGTGTGACCCCTTACCTTTACTGGTATAATAATTTCATGACCAATATCTCAGTATCTATCCTGACCTCCTTACTGGTGATTCTCTACCTACTATCCACAACAACTTTTCTGAAATTCAAACTTGCACATGACATTAAACTGTCCCTCCACCATCTTCCAGTTTAAAATATTTCAATGCCTTTCCAGTGGTCTTAGACAAAGACCACAGTCTTTAAACTAGGCTACAAGCTTTAAAATGGCCTGGCCCCCAGATATTCCTCTAAATTTTACACCTAGGCTGGTCAGTGGTTATGGATTGATGGTAGAAAGGTGGTGGTGGATGGTGACTAGAGAAACAGTATCTTTTACATGAGACTCAACTTCTAGGCTTAGAGTTTGCTTTAGTTTGTTTGCTGTTGCTAAAACTTCAAGGGAAAGGACTCAGGACTCCCAGGCTACCCACCCTTTTATCCACTGGATTTTCACTCCCATCCATCTGTAACTGATTCTATCTCCCATTCTTTCTCAACATCCTAAATCTGTTCTTTATGCTATCTGAGGCTCATAATCTCTCTTAATTACAAAATTTATTTCCTGAATAATCTTTTCAATCTCTTGTTCTAAGTGACTCTCCAGCAAGGAGTCTCAATTGATCTTCAAGGTGGTAGGGTGGTATCTTCTTTGCTCCACACTGCTGCCTCCAGGGTGTGGGTTACCCTACTTCCCAGAAACATCCAATTTTAACCTAACTCATGTCATTACATTATGTCACCTATTCCTGCCCCTTATGTCAATATCAGTAAATTCCCAAGTTCTAATTTATTCCCTGAAGATTTTAACTCATTATTCCTTTTCATTCACATCAATATTCCCCCTGAGAAAAATTCTTGGAGGTTTTAATATTTCCATAGATGGTAGTTCCCGGATGGCCTCTTAGCTCTTTGACCTCCTCTTCTCTAGGGTCATGGCTAAAAATACCTAGGTCACCATGGTCATGTCCAGACTTTTTCACTGTCAATAATTGCATCTACTCCATAATCTTTATTTCTATCATTTCTCTTAGACTCCCACTCAACATTTTTCCAGCTCTCTCCTTTTTGTATCTCAGCTCTAACAATTCTTTGAGCCAATTAGGAGCCATATTCCATTGATGTCATATTTTCAGTAATCCTCACCACCTCAAGTTCTAACTTTCCTCCTTACCATAGTCATTCACCATAATCCTTCCTGAAGCCCTTCCTTAGTATACTTACAATTCACTAGCTCACATTTTCCTCTGGCATACAAAGCTGCATTAACACCCAGTCCTAATAAATGCTTGCTGTCAGCCTACTCCATGCCTGTTCTTGTAGAGCTGAATGTGACTGGAGAAAATACATCATAATGACTCGAATCCATAAGCTCAGGTAGGTCTTCAATGCTGCTCTGACTACATTTCCCATATCCATTTATTTTCCAATCTTTCTAAAGCAGTGGTTTCCCCAAAGCTTATTTTGCTTCACTCGGAGATATTTGACAGTGTTGGAGACATGTAGGATTGTCAAAAGTAGAAAAGGAGTGCTACTGGCTTCTAGTGGGTAGAAGCTAGGAATATCCCTAAGCATCCTGCCATATGCAGGACAGCCTCTCGCCACAATAAACAATGATCCTGTCCATCATAATAGGAGTACCAGTACTTCGTTTTAGACTTGCTACTCAAAGTATGTTCCATGAACCCACAGATCTGAATTATTGAAATGTAGAACCTCAGGCTCTGCCCTGGACTTTCTGCATCAAAATATATATTTTAACAAGATCCTTAGATGAGTTGTAAGCACACTAAAGTTTGAGAAGTCCCTTTCACACCATCTCTTTCCTTTCCCCATTATACTTAGGACCGTCTCTCCTTTCCTCCGCTCTCCCCCTGCGCCTTGCTTGTCATTGAACTGAAGAAAAGAAGCATTCAGAAGATACCTTTCACATACTTCCACCATTAGAACTTCCTCCCAACTACACCTGCATCCAGGCACTCTGCCTTCCTTCTGGATATTGTATTTGGATGGTGTGTGCTCCCAGCGAAGTCCAACCACTGCTCCGGTGCAAAAAATCACATCCTCTATTACCTACTAAAGGTCATTGCTCCAGCCATAATTTACTTCCTCTCAGTATCATCATTTTCTCATTTCTCCTAGATTATTTCCATCAGCATACAAATTATGTTTTATTTTACATTGAAGAAAAAAGTCCAAGAAAGCAAAATAAAACAAAATCCTCCCTTGAGTCTGTTTGCCCTCAAGCTATCACTATTTCTCTGTTCCCTTTCTAACTACAATTTCTTGAAAAAATTAATTACATTCTATTTTTCAATTTCTTTCTTTGTATTCCCTTTTGATCCTCCCAGACTTCCCTTCTACTGCTCCACTATAACTGCTTTTCTTCAGAATCACTAGCACTGGTGACCACTATTGTTCTAAGTTCAGCGGTTATTGTTCAAGTCTCATCTTACTTGATCGTCAGCATCATCTGACAAATGTAAGAAACATTTTCTTCATTTAGGTTTCAGGACTTTGCTTTGCTGCTCTTCCTCCTATCTTACTGACCATCTTTCTTTAGTTTCTTTTTCTGTTCCTCTCATTTTTTCAGCCTCTTCATACTGGTGTGTCCTCCAGCTCAGTCCATGGATGACTCTTCAATATCTACCATCTTTCTACTTCAAGGGCAGTCCATGGAACTGGCAGCTCCAGCATCTGTTGGGAGCTAACACAGGATCCCAGGTCTCACCCAAAAGCTTCTGAATCAGAGTTTGAATTTTAACAAGATCCCTTCTGTTGATTCATACACACATTGAATGATGTATCCCATCAATTTCTAGCCTTAGCTTCATGCCAGAATCTCTGAGGGGCTTTTAAATATCATGATAACTGGTTCTCATCCAAAACCAATTATAGAAGAAATCTTGAGGGAGTAGAATCTAGATATTAAGATGTTTAAAAATTCCCCAGGTGATTCCAAGATGGAACAGTGACAGACTACATAGTAGTCCTCATGAATCCACCTCTTGGCATTCAACATCCTTATATTTATTAGACCTTTCTGAGAGTTGGAGGTACCTGTAACTTCTAACACAGACAATATGACAAAGGTGGTAAGATACCACTGTTATGATTAGGTTGTATTATATGGTAAAGGTGGCAGGAGTTTCTTCCTGTGGTCTCATTACATTACACATGATACAATTTTAGCAAACTAGAGTGAGAAGCTCCCTTATGGAATTGATAAACCAAGTGAGCAGGTTAAGTGAGCCATGAGGGCGGTGCTATGGTTTGAACCTTAAGTGTCTCCTAAAGGACCACTTGTTAAAGGCTTAGTTTGCAGCCATGGTACTATAAGGACCTAGAGGAAGGAAGTTAGGTCATTGGAGTGTGGTCATACTCCCCACCATGATGCTTTGAGACATTCCTAAAAACAATGAATCCAACTCACCATGGATTGAAATCTCTGAAACTAAGCCAAAAATAAACCTTTTCCTCCTTTCAAGTTATTTTTCTGAGGCATTTGTCTTGGCAATGGAAAGCTGACTGGCACATGTGATCTCTAGGAACTGTGGGAGGTTCCTTGATACTGTGAGCAACCTCGAAGACCTGAGAGCAGCATCCAGCTGTCAGTCAGAAAGAAGTCAACGTCTGTAGTCATGTAACTGGAAGGAAATGAGCTCTGCCAATAACCACATGAGGTTAAAAGTGGTTTCTTTCCCTGTTGAGCCTCCACATGAGAACACATTCTAGCTGACACCTTAAATGTAGACCTATGAGACTGAGCAGAGGACCTCACTAAGCCACAGCCAAATTTATGAATCACTATTGGATAATAAATATATGTTACTTGAAACCATCAAATCTGTGAAATATTTTATACAACAATAAAAAAAATAGTATGGTACCCAAGATGGAGAACTACTTATCTGGTATCTTTCATCCAGACTAAGAGTTTATATTATTTTCTGTTACTGTTAACAAACTATTCCCACACTTAGTGACCTAGGATAACCATTGCGTTATTTAGCTCATGATTCTGCAGGCTATAGTTTGGGCTGAGCTCAGCTAGTAGACCTTCAGGTCTGTCCAAGATTAGCTCCTCTGAGCTGGACTTTCTCACAGGTCCTACACCCAGATAGTATGTCAGGTGGCCAGGGTCCTTGGCACCTGGTTTTCATTCTCCTGCAGGCTAACTCAGGCCTGTTAACATGGTGCTAAAAGAACTTCCAGTTCAGGGTGGAATTAACAAGTCCTCTTGAAATGTGGGCTTGGAACTTGCCTAGAACTTCCAATTCGTTCCATTTCATTCCATGGATCAGTGCAAGTCACAAGTCCAGCTTGAATTCAAGTGTAGGAAAATAGACTCCACCTGTTAATGGGAGAAGATGCAAAGAATCTGTGGCCACCTTTTACAATCCTACCTAACATCATTCTCTGATTGTTTCAAAATTTATATTTCTAGCCAGACTTTCCCCTGAATGCCAGGAGACTTGCTATATGTAATGGCTTAGAAAACATCTCTAACTGTCTAATAACGTCTCAAACTTAACCTGTCCAAAACTGAACCCCTGATTCTTATCACCCCCCTCATTACAGTAATGCCATTCTTCCATTGCTCCATCAGAAACCTCATATTCATCTGTTACTCTCCTCTGGCTCACTCTATAGCCAGTGCATCCAAATATTGTCAACTCAACTTCAAATACATCCCAGTACTAACCTGTTCAGTGCCATCATTTCTCACCTGGATTATGGCACTGTTGTCTTGCCTTCTATCTTCTGCCTTATCTCCCCATAGCCTAAAGTTAAAACAGCAACAGTACAAGCTGCAAATAAGATTAGATTACTCTGTTTAAACTATCCCAAACGACTTATCAAAGGAAAAGCATAATGTGCTATAAGAACCGGATGCTCTGGTCTCCCGCTTCCTCTCTGACCTTCTCTCCTATGGTTTTCTTTTCTGTAAACCCTGATTCTACCTTGTCAGCCTTCTTGCTGTTCAGCAAACACACCTGAAGTGCTTCTGCCTCAAGGGTCTTCCCATCTGACTTGCTCCTTTCCATCAGGTCATATTGTCATTGAAGCCCTTCCTCAACTCCTCTGTAGAATGACAGCTATCCCACCCGCTAGCTCCCGCATCAGCATTCCCTCTTCTATATTTCCTGTTTTATTTTCCTCTCACACATATCACCCACTGCCAATAATCTCCAAATCTCATCTCACCCCTGGATCCACTCTTCACCTTTAGAAGTTGACCTCTAAAGATTGTGTCACTTGTCAATTGGGCTCCCTTGCCCTTAGGCTTCAGATTGGATTTAGGGAAAGGGAAACTATGCAGGAGGTTGAAGGGTCAGATATCTTCCCCTTGCATCTCACCTGGGTGCTGTGAATTTGGTAGTCTGGGCTCCGCTGCAAGTTCTTGTCTGCTGTTCCCTCTTCTACATCTTTTGGGTTTTGCTGTCTGTTTCCTCTCCTGCTGCTCTCAGCCAAGGTAGGGCAGGGGGCAGTTGCAAGTCCCTGAGTGTTTTGTCATCTTTGGTTGGTTCCCTTCTCTTGCTCACACATGTGTCTTTTCATGAAACTCTTTCTAGTTGAACTCTTGAATGTGCCATATGTTTCTTACCAGGTCATTACTGATACACACATCATACATTTATGAATTTATTTGTTTACTTAGAATGCAAGCATCATGAGGCAGGGAACTTGTTGGGTCACTGTTTTCTCCCCAGTTGGAAAGGAAGCTGACACAGGGTGTCCTTACTAAGGGCTTATTGAAGGACTCGTTCAACATGAGTGATGCTGCTCTTGTTACGGCCGTGTCAGGAGGGCCCACCCCAGCTGCTGTTCCAGGAAGGAAGAGCGAGATTGGACACACAGAATGATCCATGTTGGAAGGATGCAGAAACAGAGGGGCTTGGGTACAAGGATTTAAAATAGCTCTTCTCTCTGTTATGAGGAAATGCTACCTCCCTTGATCCTAGGGCCACTGACTTGGGAGTGTTGTGAAGTCAGTAAGTCTTGAGTTCAAATCCCGGCTCCTCTACTTATTAGGGGATTATTTAGGGTAATTTGCAGACTTTGTCTGAATTTAATCTGGACTGTTAGCTTGATTCAGTTAAGAGATACCTAAGAGTTTGAGACTTCTGAATATGCTGACAAGGGTGTTTCCAGAAGTGATTGGCATGTGGGAGCAAACTGAGGGGGCACTCTGAATATGGGAAATACAGTATCATAGACTGAGAACCTGGAGGGAACAAAAGGTGGAAGAAAGAGGAAGCTGGTGATCTTTTTCTTCTTCTTCTAGAGAACGGGACAGGGAAAGAGAGAATCAATTTTATTTAGTTTTTCATTTGGCTTTTGTTGCTCCGTTGCTCCAACACTTTATTGTGTATATGGTGCTGGGGTTTGAACCCATGTCCCTGCTCATTCAAGGCAAGTGCCAAAACTGCTGAGCCACAGCTCCAGCTCCAAGCTGGATTCTTCTTGAGCAGATACTTGATTCCTGCTATGGTTGCCTGAGGACACTGGACTCTAGCTCCTTCACTCTACCAAAACAGACTCTGATCAATGATTCTCCAGGGAGTTTCCAGGGCTTCAGTCCCAGACTAGGACTGCATCGCTGGTCTGTTTTCTTCGGAGGCTCTTGTTTCTTGGACTGAGCAGTTACTGGTTCCTCTGACTCTCAAGGCTGTGGAGACTACCACTGTGAGACTATCCATCTTCTGGGTATATATATTCTGGAGATATATATGTATATATATCTCCTATTGGTTCTACTTCTCTGGAGAACACTGACAAATACATATTTATAAATGGAGTTGTTAATCTGAATCATACAGGTTCACTGTAATGATTACTGGGGGGTAAGATGCCTGAAAATGTTAGGTACACCATCAGGGGATGCTTGTTGCTTTGCATTAAGTATTACATGCATCATCTAATTTAATCTGTATCATGCCACTATGAAGTCATGTCTCCATTATTTTGAAAATTGATTTGCAGAGAGATTGAGGACCCTTTCCGTGCTAATCCACGCAGAGTCAGAGCAGGAACCCACTCCTGGCTGACCATTTCCATAACCATGGAATTTTCCATAAGGAACCTCACCATCTTCCCACCAGACACAGAACTGACTGCATATTTGAAGCTACTAAGAGTCATCCGGTACTTGCACCTTTAGCCCAGAATAATAACTTTGGAAGAAGAAATGACTCAAAAGGTGGGGGAAAGCCACACTGACCAAAGAACAGAAACAAGTGTGCTCTAACTGAGTTTGAACTATGAGGTATGTTGCTTAATAATTCAACTGCATATGAATTTTCTATATTTCTGAAACTTCACTAATCCACTACACTCTTTTTCCTAATTTGATGGGAGATAATGACTTTTCAGACTGTTCTGCTTTGATTTTAATTAATCCAGCCAAAGCTTGTTGATTTCTTAAAGCATTTATTGGTTTATTAGTTAATTGCTATTTTGTTCGTAGTGCAATTAATTGGTCCCTAGCCACTTCTAAACCCTGGAGAAAAGTGTGTGAAATCTTTTGTAAGAGTGCTCCCTGGCTGGGTGGGGTTACTGACCACCACAGCAGCAAGCATCTTGACCCTTGCTCACCAAGCAGGAACTCCAAAAGGCTAGATTTTGCCTTTTGACATTGATTTCATTCCCCACAATGTGATTATACCTAACTTTCACCATCTGGGGGTTTTGTTCCCATTATTCAATGTGTCTGAACTATGGTCATGGTGATTGGTAAGAATCTGTCTCTGAGCCACCAAGGCACAGTACAAAGACCACACTTGGAGGGATAGGCACACCCTGATATAATCCCAGGTCTATGATATATTCATCTTTTTTTAAAATTTCTACAACAAAATTCCTGAGGCTGGGTGTATATAAAGAAAAGAAGTTATTTTGCTCATAGTTTTGAAACCTGAAAGTCCAAGTGGCATAGCGTTGGGTCTGGAGGGGACTGTGTTGATTGCTACAGTGACAGAGGCCCCTGAGAGAGAAAGAGGGGAAGGGGAGGGCTCATCACCAGACAGGAAGCCAGAGGCTGCAGAGTGTATCACTTGTTCTTTTATAACAAACCACTTGTGAGAACCAACTCAGGAGTCCCATGAGGACCACTTTAATCCCTTCTGAGGGCATGCCCCCAATATCCTAGGAACTCCCACTAGGCCTCAACTTTTTTTTTTCAGGGCTGAGGACCAAACTCGGGGCCTTGCACATGCTAGGCAAGCACTCTACCACTGAGCTAAATCCCCAACCCCAAGGCCTCAACTTTTAAGGTTTCCATGCCACCTCTAAACCACCACAGTAGAGGCCAACATTTGCAACGAAGTGGGGCACATTTAAACCATATCCAAACTATAGCACATGAATTCTCCTGGGAGACCTAGGACATGTGACTGGGCCTGCTGAGCTTTAAGAGACTGGGGTTTGCAAAGTGGGGAGGGTAGTACCTGCTCTATAGCATTCCTGCAAGGAGCTCTCTGGGCTCTGACCTCATACTTATAACACACACTGAGGGCTTGAAGCTTGCTAAATTCTTCTCAGATATTCCTTCTGTTAACCCTACCAATGGCCCTAAGAAATACAGTAACATTAGAATCCTCATTTTATAGTTAGAGAAGCGCGCGTGCACACGCGCGCACACACACACACACAGAGATAGATAGAGGGAGAGAGAGAGAGAAGACAGACAGAGAAAAATAGAGGGAGAGAGCTTGAATATCATGGTCAAGATCACACAGGCTGGAGATGGTAGCAACTATTTCCAACTCAGGCAGGTGATGTGGGAGGCTGTGCTCTTCATGGTCAGGGAATAAGGCTCAGCACCAGCAGGCAGGAGAAGGTTGCTGACTCCACGGTGGCTGATGGTATAATTGTGTTGCCGTTCTCAAGTGGCTCCACTCTCACCTTCTCGAATCCTTCAGGCTCTGTGGCTGTTCAAGAGCGTGTTCCTTGATCTCATTCCACAAGTATTTCTGGAAACTGGTAAATGCCATAGTGTCCTCACATTAGATAAATGAACAAGACAGACCTGGCCCCCGAGTTCTCGGAACAATTGAGTAGCGAAGGTGTACATTGAACAAGAAGCCAAAAGATGGATCAATCAGGAGTATGTGACAGGGCAAGTTAGAGTGCTAGGACAGCCAGAAACAAAGACCTGGCACTGTGCAGGAAGGCTGCGGGGTCAGAGTGACCTCTTGGTCATTTTTTCCTTCCCTGTAGACTGCAGAGGATGGATGCCAGTGTTTTTCTTAGAAGAATCAGAACAGATTATCAGAACTATTTTTATGTCAAATTTCTTATTTTAAAAAAAGGACAAAACATTTCATGGGTCTTAGAAATTCTATGGCAGACCGTTAAAAAAATGGAATTGATGAAATTGGTTAACTACGAAAACATAATAAATTCCGTAGTTTTCCCTTCAGCAGTTTCCTTCTTCACTAGAGATGCTGAGACCCCTCCTTTGATGTAAAATCACATTGGATCTGCTGTAGAGCTGACCCATCCTGATAGGTTTCAGGACTGGAGAAAGCACACCCCACGCTCACCTATTGGGACCTCTTCCTCTAGCTGTTTCCAAATTCTAAATCATTCTTTCAAAAGAAGTCTTATGCCCTTGAGAGCTTGCTATGCATACGCAAATATGCCAGCATATCCCCCGAATCTGTTTTAAATATTTACATTTACTTAAAATGCTCAATATGCAGAAATCATTTGTTTTTTCATCAAATATTGTAGTTCTGCATATTAAATTTCCACCTTAAAATACAGAGGAGAATTTGTAAAATATTTAGGGTAAGATACTGTAGAACAAGTCTAATTTATAACATGTTGTATATAATAATGAAGCAGTTTTCTAATTAGAAGTGGTTTCCCTAAATAAAGATATACCACGGTAGTTTATTTCTGTAGTCCTTTTTTAAAAAATCAATTCATGAGCATATCTGAAATCATATCCTCAACTGGCAGAAAATCAAGATATTAATTTTATATGGGAGGGGAAATCCTTAGAGAGTTCCATTTAAATATCTACATCTTGGATTCATTTCAGGTTCTGATTTAAAATCAGGGATTCAATATTTTATGGCAGATTATAAAACAGAATCCAGAGAATTGTATGAGACATTTTCTGACTTGTATTATCTCCTTGATGAACTAAAGGCTTGCTTGCAGATTCATTTTCAGTATGATTTCCCCATTGGATACATCCCGGATGCCATGGCGAGACATTGGCAGGAAACTCCAGGGAAGAACTCAGAAAACGGTGCTATCACAGACAGCAATGTCTTGGGACAAGGACTGAAAATTAGAAAGAATGAAAGAGGGAGAGTGATGGTGAGGAAGAGATGAGAGAGACAGACAGACAGATGACAGTTTTCACATGCAATCCAAGCCAGTACAATGTAAGAAATAATACATTGCCACCAATATGATCATTCTGATTCCTCTTATTTAAACCCATTTAAGCCTTCACTTGTAATTAATAAGAACTGGTGTTTTAAAAATTTCAGAAGGACTTCTGTTAAGTGTGAAACATTAAAGCAATATATTGGCCTTTCATCATCTCCAAAGAGAAAAAAAAATCCAGGATTTATGTGTATACTTTGGAATCAAAGCCCCCTTTTAAGTCTCTTGGAGCTGATCATAAATAGAATTCAAGTCTGATGTCTCTGAATAATAAAACAGCGAGAAAAAAAAATACATGCTACCATTGAAGTACTTGGTTCACATCATTACGAATGGTTCAAGTAATTGCTGCTACAGTACTAAGAATACAAAGCATTAGAATGGGAGAGGTAGTGGATGTTTCTTCTATCCAGATGCAACTGCTGATCCATCAGTTATTAACTCCAGGGTTGTTTCCCCAGGAGCAGTGATGTAGGCCCTGAGCTTGCCACTAACCCTTACCTCCTCAGTCTGCTTTGGGATTGATGGTGTTGGTTGTAGCTTCTCTGGGGGGATTCACAACTTCCTCCCCTACCTCCCAAGTGGAAGAAACGAATTATTTACTAGTTCTCAATTGATCAGGTTACTTACTGGAAAGTAGAGTTTCGATGGAGGTTCAAATAGAGAAAATCAGCAACTCAAGACAGAAGAAGCATCCTTAGAGACAACCATTTTTTTTTTTTAGATAAAAACCAGAAAGGTTTATGTATACAGCTGTTATTTACACGAATCCTTCCCACTGCTGCCTGGGACTTTGGAAGACAGACCAAGAGATAGGAGGTAAGCAGCTGCCTGCACAGATGTTGCCAAGAAATAGGATTTGGAATTCTGATCTCTTTTGCAAAAGCCTATAACCAGAGACTTTTACCTAGGGATCTGTGGGAGAAGGGCATCTAATTGACCTCTAAATGCTGGTGTGCTGAGGGCTTATTCCTGACCTTCCTTCTCTATCATTTGTATTATACGCAAGCCCACCCACTCCTGATTATTTAAATGTGATCTCTGCAGTTATGACATCTTTAACCTGCTTAGTCCCACGCTTAGCAGGTGACGTAAATAACGTACAAGTATCACCTTATGTTAGTTAGGAGAGTTAATTACCAGTAACTGTTTGCATTCTGATGTTTGATAGTTATTTCCAAATTGTGTCCAAAGTGGAGTTGAAGGTTTACTGTTCCCTGAGCTAATGTCCCCAGTGTTGTTTCTCCATCTTTGTCACAGAAACTTGACCTAGTGACTCAGGCCAAAATCTAAGTGATCGCTGTTGATTCCACTTTCTCTTATCTTTCATGTGCAGCTCATCATCAAGTTGTTCTGGTCTACCTTCTAAAACGGAAAGCAAACCCTTCGACTGCCCCCACCTCACTGCCTCTGTGCTTAAGCAAGTCCCTCCTTATCTGCAGGACTTCAAGAGCCTTCTGATTTCTCCTTTTTGTGTGTGTGTGTGTGTGTGTGTGTGTGTACACACAGTGCCCAGGATGATCACTTTAAAAATAAATAGAGTTGAGTTTAGGGCTCAGCAAAGTCTCACCCATGCACTTGAAAATCATCAAATCCCCTTTCTTTGGAATTTGAACCCCAGGCTTTTGCTCTCTGACCTCCTCTTGCACCACCTCCTCCCAGCTCACTACATTCCATTCCCACTGGACTTCTCTTTGTTCTTGCCTTTGTTCTCCATGAAATATCTATCTTTCTATCCCTTTATGTCCGTTCACCTGCCCACAACAGATTTCTTCTAAAAGTTCAGGTTGTTTGGGTTGGGCTGGAGCTAATTTGCATAGTACTTGCCTAAAGTGCTCAAGGCCCTGGATTCCATTCCCAGCAGAGGAAGAAAGACAAGGGGTGCAGGTCAAGTGTTTCAGGTTTTTCTGACTCTTCAACTCACCCCAAATGAGCCCTCCAAACCCTAACTTCATGGTGGTCCTGTCATTGGATTCACCACCATCTGAAACCATCCTCTCTGTGAGCGTGTCCGGGGGTGCTCTGACTATCTCCAAATTGCACTGTCTTAGCGCACACTCTGAGTTGTAAAAGTTGCTCATCCCAAGACAAAATCATTCTTGTCAGATTAGAATTGGGAAGGGGATCACTCATAACTGCTTGTGTGAGATAAATACTGTTTCAAGGACTTTCTAAAGCCCCAACAGAAATCCCTTCTCCTTCTGCAAGCACCTATGCTTGGCGTGACCCACAGGTATGCAGATTTCTGTAACGGTTTATCTTTAGTGTTCTTTACGATTGCAACAGTTCAGACAAGGTGCTCTGGACCTACCACTTGTCTACTACCTCCACGGATGAGCTAACTTCAACTCTTATCTGGGGTTTCCAAGACCTGCAAATTTCCAGTTTTGCTAATGAAAACTTTCCCTTGCCTCATTCTTGAATGTGCCTGAAAGTTTACTATGGCATACAATGCTCTGCTTTTTGCAAATTGATATACTTATTCTTTGGAGAATCTCTGATTATTATTTAGATTAACAGAGCACGAGGCCTTTGTTTGTTTTGTCATTTTTTTTCTGCTTAGGATAGTGCTGAACAATGAAAATGCTCAATAAATACACATGTATACAGATGTTCAAAAGTTTGATTTGATCACATGAAGAGAAGGCAGGGAATAAACTTTGAATATTGTTTATAGGTCAGAGGTACATATATGACATGAAAAAAAATGAAAATATGAGGGATCTGGTGGTTTACTTAGAAGAAATGAGGGCTGGAAAGAGTATGCTCATCATCCCTAGACTCACATAAAAAGACAAACCCTTCAGTTGCCTCGGAGTTACCATTGTCTCACCTACTCAAGGACAGCACTCAAGGTCCTCTTTTTCTCCAAAATCATACATTTTCATCCTCTACTGTATCATTCCAGTCACTATGAAAAGAGATTGTGATTTCCCCCTTTAAAAAAATTAAAAATAAAGAAATAAACAAAAGTTCAGAATGCCTCCATCTCTCTCTCTCTCTCTCTATCGCCGTGCTTCTTTCCTCCAGATAAAAATTTTTAGAAAGGGATGCTTATCTTTGCTGCCACAGTTCCAATTTTTTTGGAACTCCCTCTAATTGTGATGTAACCACCATCACACCACCCAAAACGCTGCTGCAATGGCCGTGCTTGACCTCTTCTTACCTAATCTCTAGTCTCTTCTGACCTTTCCTTGCAGGACTCTTGATCACTCTCTGCCATCTTTGATACACTTTTTCACTTGATTTCCATATACCTACCTTTCTCTCTCTCTCTCTCTCTCTCTCTGCTGGTTTCTCCTTGTCTTCTTCAACTCTAAGTATTCAAGTGCCCCAGGACTCAGATCACAAATCTCTGTTCCCCACTATCCTCACGGACTTCCTTGGTGACCTCATAAAGCCTCATGGTTTTAGCTGTCATATATATTTATGACTCCCAATTTCTATCTGCGGCCTGGGCATCTCCCAACTCATTCCTTTTCATCATCTCCACTTGGATATATAATGAAACTTCCAACACAAAAATGTCTAAAACAAACTCCTGATCCTTTTTTTTTTTTTTCACTAAAATCTGCAGTTATATTCAGCTCAGAAAACGATGACTCTACAGTTTCTCCAGGGTAGGGTGGGTTGGGGAACTTGAAACCTTGGAAACTGGAACGCCTCAACCTTCTTTCAACACCCACATCCATCCTGGGGACTTTACTTCTAAAATACACCAACAATCTGAAAATATCTCTCCACTCCTATCTTGGTTAAAGCATTGTCTTTTACCTGGGTGTCTTCAGTATCCTCCTAATTGGTTTTCCTGTTTCTTTCCTGTCCTACTAGTCTATTTTTTTTTTAGCATGGCAGCCAGTCTGCTAACCCGAGTTAGCCAGAGTTACCATTTTGCTCAAATCATTGCTTGCCTTCTTGCTTTAGAGAAGAACTAAAGTCTTCACATCATGAACTCTAAAAGCTTCGCAATAATTAGCTTTTCATCACTGTGACCAAAATATCTGACAATAACAGTTTAAAGGCAGGAAGGCTTATCTTGGTTCATGGTTTCAGAGGTTTCAGTCTGTGGTTGGCCAACTCCATTGCTTTGGGTGTGAGACAAGGCAGATCATGGCAGAAAGACAAGGTGGGGGAAAGATGATCAGTTCACAGTGGCCAGGAAGCAGCGAGAAAGGGAGAGGTAGGAGCTGGGACAAAATATACTCTTCCAGAACATGCCCCAGTGACCTCCTTCCTCCAACCATGACTCATCTACCAGTTTGCACCTTTTCTCAGTAGTCCATTCAAATGATTAATCCAAAGGTGAAGTTGGAGCTCTCATAATCCAATCCCTTCCCCAAAGCTCAACCGCTGGATATCGCCACATTGGAGACCAATTCTCCAACATGTGAGCTTTTGTGGGACTTTCCAGATTCAAACCATAACAATTTTATTTCCTACTACATTCTAATCTTTCTTAAAACTTTATCAGGTGCCTAAAATGGCACCTGGCAGGTGCTCAGTAAATATATTCTACATTTGTAAATTTAAAAGGAGACTCCTCGGGAAAGGAAGAAAATGAGCACTATATGTCAATAACGTTTAAAATTGCTCAGAAGCTTCCGGTGAGGCAAAGAGCATGTAGAGCTTCTTGGTGACCGACCCTCTCCTTTGTGGCTTTTGCTCATTTCCTTCTGTTTTTGTCTGCTAGTTCTTTTTCTGCCTTTTATTGCACTCCAGCAACACCGTCTTATATTTGTCAAACAAGTTGGGCACATTCCCGTCTTGGGGCTTCTGTACATGTTAATTCCTTTGCCTGAAACCCTCTTATCCCACATATCTGTGTGGCTGGCTTGCTTCCTCACCCCCTCAGACCTTAGCTCAAGGGAACCTTTTTATTTTCAGCAAGTTCCTTCCTGACTCGCCTTTAAAAATTTTTCTCCACATTCACATCAGCTCCTTCCCTACAGTACTGCACTTCACCCAGCTGATGACTATCTGACTTTCTATCATATTGTATTTTTGTTTGATTAAATTAAACCCCTTGAGGGATTTTGGGCTGGTTGGTTCTTTGTTGAATTTGCGACATTTATACCAATGCCTGGCACATTGGAAATTCTCAGTACACATGTGAAATGAATACAGAGGTAAGAAAGATCATGAATAAACCACCTCTAATACAAAGGAACTGAACCCTTCATTGGATAAGAGTCCGAAAGGCAGACATCTCAGGAACTGCAAATGACTTTTTTTGGTGGATGCAGATTGTTTTCAATGATTATTGAGAACTTGTAGCTCAGGTCACTGAACTATCATTGATTATTGTTGAAGAATCAAAGAGAAGAAGAAGTACCAGAACACTATGCATTTAAAAATATGTTATTCTGAGTTTCAGAACAGGCTAAAGAACACATTCAAAAAAACCTCAATTGGTGCACTTGCTTCTAAACTCTATTTTAGAGTTGTTCATTATAATCTGTGTTTGCCTACTAGGGAAAGTTTGCTACCAAGACCAAATATGAGCACAGAAACTTCGTGATGTATGATGGAATTATGCATTCCTGATATATTCATTGTAAATTGAAAATTCTGTAATTCCAAGTGTATTTAATTCACCTAATCCGCTACGCATCATGCTTACCCTAAACTACATTAACTATCCTCAGAACACTTACGTTAACCTACAGTTGGGTAAGGTCATTCAAAACAAAGCCAATTTTATAATAAAGTGTTGAATATCTCATGAAATTTATTGAATACTGTACTGAAAATGAAAAACAGAGGTGTCATATGGGTATGTTTCTGCACTACCATAATAAATTAGTAAGTTGTGATGAACAAGTTGTGTTGGACTAAATTTAACTTCTTATTTGTCTTTTTGAAAATTAGAATACCAGAAAAATGTGACAGAGTATATTTGCATTTTATCAAGTCACTGATTAAAAGTCTCCCAATATTTTATTTTGGACAAAATGAAGAAGAATAAGCTAGACTTCACATAATTAGATGGATTAAAGGTTTGTTTAACAACTGAAGTGATTGCTATCAGCCTACATAAACTCTCCTCTCAAAAGGTCTGAATCAGTTCTCCATGTTTAGTAAGTATTCCCTATCCTTTTCTTTTCTCCTCTAAATAGTGATTTACAGTAGTACCCTGTGGCTCTCTTCCTGTTCTAAATCAATACCTTTACCAATGACTTTTTCAAAAAATATTAATTTTTGAGATGACACTTGTTTGGGAGAAATGGAAAATGCACTGAATGACATAAAATGGATGAAATGCTATCTAGATTGGTTTGAATAACAAGATTTCCTAATAAGACTAAGCCTTTGGGGTCCTGCCAAATTTAAACAGCTGCTTACACGCACGTTAGATGGGACAGACATAGCTCAGTAATAACCCATGTGCAAAGCCTGGAGGTCGCTTAGAGAAAGTGGAGGTGAAGTTGCTACAGTATGTTGATCCACAGGTGGTACTTTAGACCGCTGGGATGGTGGTTCTCCATGTACCATTGCTTGGCCACTTTCTAGAATATTATTCTTGTCCACATGGTCAAAATGACCCAGTTTATGTCAGTGTCCTAGAACGTGGGAAGAAGACTATCTAGGGAAAGTGCTTTTCTTTTACCTTTTATAAAATTATTTTTAATTTGCATATAATGAAACAATTTTGGGAGTTTCTAGTCCTATGAATGCATACATTTTTGTAACTATCATTCTTTGATCTTTGGTCAGAGAATATGGGCCTCTTTTAAAGCTTCTTTTTAGAGTTCCATTTTTGGGCCACCCTAGAGCTCAACTTGACATTTATCAGAGGGAAAGATCAACCAATGAACAACAATAATGCTGTGGGATTGATTTCAAGTCCTGAGTTCCCTACCCAGTCCTCTCATTCTCTTGCACTTTGCAGAGACCTTTGATAGTTCCCTTATATATTATTCTCAGGATTTTGAATTGTAATAAGTGGGAGAGATACTATGGGGTGTGTTTATTCCACTTTAATCACAATTGAAACTTGTGATTTCTTTTTAAAGGCATGGAGCAACACTCTTAATTACGTTCACTGCTTTTGGTGAGAACTTAAAGATGGGTCACACCCAACAGCAAGGAAGTCTGGAAAACGCATCCCCCAGCTGAAGGTAATGTGACAAGTTAAAACTCTTTTATTAAGAAGGAAGGAAGGACAGATTTTGGAGAATGCTGGCAGTCTGCCACAGGGGTGTTAGTGAAGAATAGATTCAATTTGGGTTGAAACAATAAGATAGCTAATAAGAGCTCATGTTATGTGCTTTTGAGTCTAAAATAGCAGATAAAATGAGACTCTTCCAGTCTCAGTTTCATTTTGTATTCCAGTATAATAGGCATTAGAGACCAAAGTCAGGATTAAACAGATCACTATATGCGGAACTCCAAAGGTGATAGCTACAAACTAGATCATAATACTGAGACAGGGGAGATCTGGGCAGGAAATATCTTCAGAAAAAGCCTTCACTTTCTAGCCTCCTAAGGAGCACCTCCATAAGGCCACATGGAAAGCTTCAGTGTATGTTCATTACAGCTGGGGAGCTGGTGCTTGACTCGTACCTGAGGCTAGAGGTGGTTGCATCTGATGCACCCAAATTTCGTTGAGACAATGTGGACAGTGCAGAACAGAGAAACAGATGGGAGGCTATTGCTGGTCTATCTACCTAAAAGACAGACAGCTTCAGAAGCGAGACATGAAAGAAAATACCAAATTCTAAGGTTTAGGAAGGGTGTCGAACAATAATTGAAATAACAAGCCAACGTGGAGATACAGATTAGAGTGAAGGGATTTTGCCGAAAAGAAGTGTCTAGGACTGGAATTCTCAAAAACATATACAAAGTAAACTCACAAAAGCAGGGGGAAAGTGTAAAACATCTTCCAGTCCCAGAGGGAGCAAATCCTGGTTAGAATTCAAGACCTTTGCCAACTCTGGAAAGGTGAGAATTTAGGTAGGAAGTTTAAAAAGCAGGTAAGGAGTGGAACACCACCACCACCTTCCACAAACACGTGCGTTTGCACCTTCGTCCCAGTTCAGGCTTCCAGCTTGGAGCAGACCCAAGCTGAGAAGAGAAGCACATATAATGTTGGGTAAAATTGTCAATTTGGATTAATTATATTGGTTTGGGCATTTTAATTACTGAATATAGTCTATTTTTGTGACAAAATAAAATTAGGAATGTCCATTATGTAAGAGTGAGAAAAATACGGCGTCTGTCATAGAGAAAAGGTTTACTTTCCGTGACCACATTTCAAAGGGAAGAAAGGAAACAAAATAGTGTTGCATGTTAATTCTGCCATAAAGCATACTTCATCACTACAACAATTACAAGTATGTGGTATTTCAGAGGCAAAAACAGAAAAAATTTTCTCTTATTTGTTCGCTTAATGATGTTGGCCATTCGTGGTGTGTTAACTCAGCTTTTCATTTGTGACCAAAATACCAAGAAGAACAACTTAGAAGAGGAAAGTTAATTTTGGCTCATGGTTCCAGAGTTTGGGTCCATGATTGGTAGAGTCTGTTGCTCTAGGCCTAAGTTTGAAGAACATGAAGGCAGAAGAGCATGATGGAGGTGCATTGCCCCATTCCTGGCAGCCAGGAAAGAGAGAGGGAAGCAGGGGAGAAGTATAAGGAAAGATGAACCCTTGTAGGACATGCTCCTACGGACTCACCTACTCTAGTCATGCCCCACATTCCTACAGTTACCACCTAGTCCTTTCAAACTGGGATGGACTGATTGGGTTACAACTCTCACAATCGAATCATATCACTTTTTTTCTTTTTGGGGAGAGAGAGAGACAGAGAGACAGAGAGACAGAGAGATACAATTATTATTATTACTTATTTTTTTCATCTGGCCTCTGTTTCTCTGATACTTAGTTGTATATGTGGTGCTGGGATTTGAACCTGGGTCCTCATGCATACCAGGCAAGAGCTTGAACCTCTGAGCCATTGTTCCAGCCCCCAATCATCTCAATTTTGAACAGTCCTGCTTTAACACAGGAGCTTTGGGGGAGCATCTTATATCCAAACCATAAACATGTGAGTACCATACCTTAAGAATATAGAAATGATCCATTAATATCAATGTGCCCATAAAGGAATTCAGAAGGATCATGTTACTGTTTTCTCAAACTTAAGGACTACCATAGGAAGAAAGATTAAACTTGCCCAGTAGTCTGGCAGGTTGAGTAGATGGAAGCTTCATAGTATCCTGTTCTGTATAGAAGACCTCTTTTGTAATAATGGGTCCCTTTGGATAGAACATGCTGCTGTGGAAGGGTGCTGGACTTAGCATCACTGGAGATTCTCAAGTTTTACTGAGAGAAATAGTAAGGTTGTTTCATAGGTGATCCAAACACTGGGAGGGTACTTAGAGTCAATGGTCTTCAAGGGCCTTTTCGACTTTGACATTATAGGATTCTGTATTTTCTACATCCGACTGTGCTTATAGTTTTTAGAAACTGCAATATTAAGTTTTGAACACTGAGTTAAATTTAAAAGTCCATGTACTCTCTTATGTAACAAGCATTTACTCTGATCATTTCTTTTTGAATCCTATAGGAAACTGGCCAATTGGAAAGAAACTCCAGCAGGTTTTTAAAAACATGGAATCTATAGCTTAAAAAATCCTTTGAATAATGACAGTTCAGCTATGTGTAAATGATAACTAAATTTATGGTTTGTTTTATACTACAAAAATAGAATCTTTCAGCTCCGCGTATCTTTCCTTCTCTTCCAATGCTGCTCTGTCAGTCACCCTCTCTGTTACCCACTAGCTCTTCATGACTCTAGCCTCAGAGAGGAAGGTAAATTTCTGTTTCAGTGTGTCCAGGCCATTATCTGGGCACGTCTTTCTGGAATATACAGAGGAGAAAGCACAGCTGCTCCTGGTGAAACACGCTGCGTGGGGTTCCATGTCCGTCTATTCTTTTTAAGAGTTGTTTATGCCAATGGCTCTTATGTTTTTCTCAGATTCCACAATAGCAGGGAGCACATGGTGGGTGTTCAATAGAGAAACGGCGATGGCCTCTTCTTTTCATGTCTCTCTTTGGGAGCTACTGAGAGAAAACAAAATTGGTCTTACAAAGAAAACCACACAGCTTTTAAGAGCGCTGGGCATTGCTTTCATCCTGACTCATTTGCTAACCATGTGAAAGAGAAAGACAAAGCACACACGATCCTTAGCATTAATGTGCCAGCAGTCTAGTTGGAGGAGATAAATATGGAGAAATAACAAAATAACAAAGGAAAATATGCAATACTATTACGGGTAGATTATCCTTCTATGCAGTTGGGTAAACTGAGGCCTTTCCAAGTCTTCCACTTTTCTGAGTACTTCCAGCTACAAATCCCTTGAAGCTCCACCCCTTAGTGTAACTGACCTTGCTCTGTGACTTCCCAGCAGCCATTGCTTTTGCCTCCTTGACATGATTCTGCTAATTGTGTCACAATCTGCTCAGCCCAATGAACTAATCCTTACTGGTCATCTTAGCTCTTTTTATGAATAATTGATACAGGGATAGGAATGTGACAAGGAACTTGAAGAAAGTTCAGCGGCTTTAGCTTCAAGGGAAGTTTTTCTTTCTGATTAAAAAAAAAAAGGCAAGAGAGAATAAGGCTGTTTGGCTTTTCCCTACTTTATTTCAAAGGTCGATCTTATGTGTGAGAAGGTGACACTTGGAGCTGGGACAGTGGTAATTGTGCCATGAAGGAAGACATTACTGACACATGATAGATGACAGACTAGTAGAATCAAAGGAACCATGACCAACTTCTATCTAGACCTCTTGTTAGATAACCATGCACATTTTGTGTTTAATTCTACATATGCTTTCTTTTACTCACAACCATAAACATGGCTAATGTTTTAGTCAACTTTTTTTTTTGTGGATGTGACAAAAAAAAACCTGACAACAACAATAAAGGAGGAAAAGTATTTTGCTGTTGTTGTTGTTGCTCGCAGTATTAGAGGTCTCAGTCCATAGACGGCCAACTCCGTTGCTCTGGGCCTGAGTGAGGCAGAACATTAAGGCAGAAGGGCATGATGGAGGAGAGCAGCTCAGGATATGACAATCAGAAAGCAGAGAGAGAGCTCTCTCACCAGGGACGAAATACACACCCCAAAGGCATGCCTCCAATGACCCACCTCCTCCAGCTGCACCCTACCTATCTGCAGTTAGCACCCAGTTCAATCCTATCAGGGGCTTAATGCATCCCTTAGGTTAAGGCTCTCATAACCCAACCATTTTACTTCTAAAATTTCTTGCATTGTCTCACACATGAGTTCTGGGGACACCTCATATCTAAACCATAACAGCAATTTTTTGTCTTTTGTAACTTCTTATTTGTGCCTTCTCTTCTTACTCATTTTACAAGACTCTTGGAAACTGAGTTCTATTGTAAATAACTCTGATGCCATCCCCAGACACTCTCGTCTCTGTCTCCTAACGCTGGCTCTCCTAAGAGGGCTCTGGCTCTGTCACAGCCCTTTTAGCCAATTGTGTCATTCTCCATTCTCCAAGTGTCACAGGGATCAGAGGTAAGGAGGGCATTATCTTAGATGCCCATTGCCTGGGTAGACCATTAATTCTCTACTATTATGAGGAAAGAAATGCTTCCTCCTCCTTTGAGAAGGCAAGAGGAAACAGATTGTGATTATACCTGATTATGCCTAATAATAGCTGCCATCCGGCTCACACATCCTCTACCCTTGCCTGCTGTTGCCATGCTCTCCACCCTCCTGGGCAACGCCTTTACATCTCTTTTCAGAAGTCTTTGGCAACTGGTCTATAGGCTTCCTTTCTATCTAAATATGACCATCGCCACGGATGACTTCAGCTTCCACGTGAATGACTCTTCCCATACTAGAGTTCCAAGAAGAGGGGTTCAGACTTCCAATGATATAGCACTTTCATCAAGAATGGCCTTGTGCATGCACAAATATGCAACAATAATTCCCTCCGATATGTAAGACTGTGTTGAACCAAAAAAAGAAAAAGAAAAAGAAATAAAGGAAGGAAGGAAGAAAAGAAAGAATGGCTTTGTTAGCAATCCATCTTGGACATCTAGATGGTTCCGTTCCTCAGTCATGGAGAGAGCCCTGGAGTTCTCAGATTTTCCCCAGTTAAGGCCCTGAATGTCATGTAATAGACACAAACGCTCCTGTTGTGCTGTGTCTGATTTTATTGGCACAAAACTTGTGAGCCTAAGGAAAATGTCGTTTTAAGCTCCTAGGTCAGGATAATTTGTTACGCAGCAATAGAAACTAGAACTACTGCCGCTGGCTTTGAGAAGGCTGCCGTTCATTCAATGGTCATTGAAGTCCTCAGGATAGGACCTCTAAAACAGGCAGCAAGAAGGACAGGAAAGAGTTTTGAGTATATCTGGTGAGAGCTAATAATAAGTGCCATTTTTAATACTACCATTGTGCCAGGTACTGTGCTTGGGTCAAAAATGTGAACAGTGATGTCAAACAAATTTGGATTCAAATTCCTGTCCTGATGTTTGTAAGTTGTGGTTTGGGGGGAAAAAGTCTCTCTACATTTCTAATACTCAGTTTCTTCATCTGTACAATGAAAAAATAATACCCATCTTATAGAGTAGTTTTGGAGATTAAAGAAGATTCAGGCATATAAGCTGAGTGCATTGACATTTAACAAGTGGTGTTTATTTTTAATAAGTCAAGAGTAGTGTGGTTTTGTGTTAGTCAGCTTTTCAGAGCTGTGACCAAAAAACAAAGCAAGAACAATTTAAAGGAGAGAAAATATAATTTGGTTCACTGTTTCAGTCATGGTTGACTGGTTCCCAGGCAGAAACATTATGGTGGAAGGGCAAAGCAGAGGAAAGCTGCTCTGCTCATCCCACACCAGAAACAGAGAGACTGAGGGAAAAGGAAAGGAAGGGGCGGAGACAAGACTCAGTGCCCAAGGGCATGCCCCCTGTGACCCACTTCCTGCAGCCATGTTCCATTTGCCTACAGTTGCCACCTTCCAGTAGTGCATTCAAATTATTAATCCATCAGATGAATTAATCCATTGAATAGGTTAGACCTCTTATCATCCAACCACTTCCCAAAAGCTCCACTTCTGGATGTGTAAATTGGGGACCAAGACTTCAACACATGTGCTTTTGGAGAACATTCCAGATGCAAACTATAGCATATCCTATAACGAAGAGGTGAGAAATAAAACAAGTGAGGCTACAGAATCTTAAATGTTGGGTGACCAAGTTTGGAATTTGGGATAACTAATACATTTTTTAAAAAATTCAAGCAAATAGGTTTTTAGTGATTTAATCTTTTAAACCGATAAATATATCTTTAGTGTACTAAAGTTATATTTAAACTCACTTTACTATTTATTAATTTAATTTAAAAAATCAGTTAAGGGCTGGAGAGGTGGCTTAGTGGTTGAGCGCTTGCCTAGCGTGTGCAAGGACCTGGGTTTGATCCCCAGCACCAGATACACAACTAGGTGGAGGAAAAACAAAAAACAGAGGTAAAACTAAATTGACTCTCTCCGTCTCTCTATCTTTAAAAAATATATAGTTAAGAAATATTTTAAAGTTAAGTGCAGAAAAAAATTATTAATCACCAAGAACTGCCCACATTCCTCCAGATGCTAATATTTAGCTACCTTTTTGTTTTATAAGACTGGTGTGCGAGCATGTTACAAGATGATCACAAAGGTTTTTAGCTCTCAGAGCAGGGAGGCCATTTAGGGTGTTTCTCTTCTGCCATTACTGGGAGCTCATCAGGCTATGATTCAGAGAAGGTGGGAGTGGGGATGGGAGGGTTGTGACCCTCTCAAAGGAAGACTTGACAGGCCTTGGTTTTCTGGGACACTTATGGCCAAATTTCCCTCTCCATCATCCCAATATTTTATAATTAATCATTTATCCTTTTGCTTGGCCTAAAAATAAAGCTAAAAAAGTGTGATTACTAAGCAAGTTACACTAAGATGTGTGAGCAATTTTGTCAGAAATATCAATTCCACATATTGCAGTAAAGGAAACATGGAATGTTTGCCAAGTTCTTGTGAGAAATCTCTGTCTAAAAATTGTGCCAGCTCACTAAATATAGAGTTGGTATGAAGAACAAAGCCAGCATGCCTGCTAAACCCTTCTTAAATGAGATATTGGGGTTCTGCTGCATCTTACCTCATCAACTTCTTTTACTCCTGAGGATTAGGAATGGGGTTAAGGCACTTTTCTTCCATTGATCCGCAGTCTCCCGGAGTCTGTGGAGTCTGTAGCTGCCCATCTCCACAAAAGGTGCGAGGAAGTCTCCATATGGTCTCCCACACCTGGGAAAAGAAGAAATCTCATAGGCAGATGGTTGAAATAAGGCTGGGTACTATTTTTGCATTGTTTAATATTTTTCTGATTAAGGAATGCAGAAAGGGCTACAGAGATAATCTTTGAATGCTTTCATAGTATTCCCAGACTTCTTCGGTACCACTGCTTCTTTTTAAATAACAAAAATCAAGTCTGGTTCCAAGGAAGGAGTCTCCCCTAATATCAGAAAGCACCTAAATATGTTTGTAACTGACTAACTGTAAGGAAGTCAAAATGTCTCAAGGATGGTGTCTTTGACAGGAAGTGGGGATTAGGTTGGGGAGAATAGGCATGTTCATGATTTTGGATATCACAGCAATTAACATGCAAATCACTGGGAAGGTAAAATGCATTTCAGGCAAACCTGAAGCTATACACTTTCCTAGTTTTGACAAAGGACGTGCGTGCGGAAGAAGGGAATGGGAAATCCACTGTAGTGGGTTCAACTATGCCCCCTAAAGACATACCCAGGTTCTAACTCAGCTCCCTGTCAATGTGACCTTGTTTGGAGATACAGTCTTTGCAGATGTAATTAAGTTAAGGATCTTAAGATGACATTACTAGGCACGTAGGATAGACTCTAAGTCTAAGGTTGGTGTCCCTATAAGCAAAGAGAGAAGATGACTTGGGAAAGAGAAACACAGAGATACAAAGGAGTAGGCAACGGGAAGACAGAGGTAGAGATTGGATCAGTGCAACATTAACTCAAAGAACATCAAGGGTTACTGTGAACCGTCAGAAGCTGAGACACAGGTACGAAACTGTTCTCCTTCAGTTTCCAGAAGAAACCAATTCTAATTTTAGATTTCTGGCATCTACAACTATGAGAGAATGGATTTCTGTTGTTTTACATCTCCTAGTTTCTGGTGATTTGTTACGGAAGTCTCAGAAAACTAATACAGCCACCCACAAAAACACACACACAACGAGGAGATATGGGACTGAGAAAGACTTTGGTAGGTCTAGAATATGGTAGGAGTAGAGATTAGAGCAAAACATACACTCTTTGAATGCTGTCATATTATTCTGAGACTTCTATACCATAGCTTTCTTTTAGAGAACAAAAATTAGGCTATTCAAAATTATGTCTAATCAACACATTAATTAGGATTAAATACAATAAAAATTCAGTTCCTCAGTTGCACTAGCCACAATTCCAGTGCTCAGTAACCACTATAGCAAGCAGTTACCAAATGAGACAGCCCAGAGAGGGACATTTCCTTCATTGTAGGAAGTTCCCCCAGACTGCACTGCTCTACGTGGTAATTTCTATAAGAGCCACAAATCAAGGCCCCATCTTTATGGACAAGCAGCCTGTGTGGGGACCATGGGCTTCAAATCTGTCTATTCACTCACACCTGCACCAAAAGATAGCAGTTATCTCTAGCGGTGTCACTTTTGATTATGAAGGGCCAAAAACAGCAAGGTGTAAATATAGTGCAAACACCTGTCTCAGGTTTCCTCAGACGTGCCAGCTTCCAAAACAACAAACATTTTAAATGATAGTATTGACTGGAAATTCTCTCCCAAGCCAGCATCTCAAATCACTAGGATAGCAGCGTCAAGCAAGCCACTCTTATCTATTAATGCCGGGTGAGTCATAGCCAGGTGAACATATTAACTCAATTCCCCCTCTTGCATATTTCCAGTTCCTTTTAGAATTTTAAGAGGGATGCTTCCCTTGTAGCGATTTACCCTCTGGTGGTCTGTATGGTTACTGAGAACAGCAGGAGCTCCTTGATGGGCTTGGGAAACTGAGGACAGATGTTTCACTGGGGATCGATATGATATACAGTTAATTTCTCCCAAAAGATGAATCTGGCAGTGTTGCTGCCATGATTTGAAGAGATAAAGATGGGCGGCTAGGTGGTCTTGATGAAAATGGGAAAGAAATTATGCTCTGAATTGCAAAAGCTGTCTTCACTGAGATCCACCTGTTCAGAGCTATCTTTAGCTGCGTCTGGGAACAATTTATCCACATAACCTTTCTCTCCCTCACTTCTCTTCCCTCCAGGTACAGAGGAGGAGGAATTTGCAACGTGAAGATGAGAGAGAGCATTATGGAGTTAGGAGTATAAGTGTGTGTGCATGTGCACACCTCTGTGTGCAAGAGAGAGAGAGAGCACAGAGGCAGAGAGAGACAGAGACAGAGAATGAGAGTGATGGGGCCTGCGTGTGTGTGCGTGTGTGTGTGTGTGTGTGTATTATATATATCATGTGGACAGGGAAGTGAGTGAGAGAGGCATTTTTTTTTTTTTTTTTGGCTACCGATAGTTTGAAAGGAATGACAATGGTTTCTTACCCCCTAACCACAAATGCATCATCCCTTTCATTCTAAAGCCCCCTCCCCTAGAGCCACCAGATGTCCCCTGAGTAGCTCATGCACCACTCTGCTGCCATCTTTTGTCCACGGTCTTTACTTCATCTGCAGGGCTACACTTGGCCTTCTCCCTGTGGTCGGTTCCTACTCATTTTGAAGGCTAGCACATACCTTCTCTAGGAGACATTTCTCCCTCCATTCCCCTCTCCTTTTAGAGAAGATGTTGCTGCTTCCTCTGTTTTTTCCCTACTGTTCACTCACCATGCAGAACTTGAATGAGTGGTTTTTATTATGATTTTCTTCATCCTTTATCACCAGAATTGATCCCTCAATGAGCACCCAAAGAAGGCCTGGTGAATGGAGGTGTGCACCCTGTGGGATGTTTTTTGCTGGAGCAGAATCTCTCAGCCACATTTTTGTCTTTATTTTTTACATGCTGCTATGCCCTGTTTTCATTGAACAAAGTTTACTGGTTACTATAATTTAGAGGTAGGTGTGTTGCTTTACATCCAAATAAATTACTCAGTGTAAGTGACGCATCTTTTTCTTCTTCTCACCCATCAGCATGAATTTTCCCCACTCATCCCTTCTGCTCCATCTCTATCATATCCCATCTTAGAAAATGGCCCCTCCCTCCTTCCACACATCTGGGCCACATCCTTGATTTTGTTCCTTTCTCTTTATATTTCCTCCCATATCCAATTCATCACCATAAACTATCAACCCTATGTTAAAATTGTTTTCTCTCTCTCTCAGCCATCACCATGGCCCACCCACCAGTATTTTCTTTTCTTTTTTCTATTTTTTATTTTTGCTTTCCTTCAAGTGACCAGATTGACAATTTAGAAAGATAAGTGGCAGAATTTCATTCCCCTGCTGAAACATTTTAATGGCGTCCTACTGTCCTCTGAATGAAATTGAAATTTGTGAACATGGTCTAGGAGGCCCATAGGGTCTCTCCCATGACTGCCCCACCCCAGCTCCTTTTGATCTTCTCTAACCTCCCACACTCTGAATTTCTTTCCTTACTCCAGAGCGTTGTCCAAATTCATCTGATTCAAATGACCTTTCCTCTGCTCTGGGAGGGTTAATTCCTTCTCAAATATAAGGCTCAGGCTTATGTGACCTTCTCAGCAAGGACTTCCCTGACTCCTAGGATGCAGGCTTCCCTTTCCACAGTCTATTTCATGCCTTACATAGGGCTCATGACATTTGCCATGAATTCAATGACTGGTATGTTTGTTCAACTGTTAATTGTTTTCCCAGGGGACCTTAAGTCCCACAAGGGCAGAGACCATAACTATTATGTTTATTCAGTCATAAGCATAGTGTCAGGTACAAAGTATGTGCTCTGTAAAATGTATATTGAATGAAAGGATAAATATTTGGACTCCTCTTACCATGTATTAACTGCCACAATCTTCCTTGTGCTTTAAAACTTTCTTTAAACTTCAGTTCTGCACAGACTTCTCCAATGCTTATATTTTCAAAATGAAACTTTGCTTTGAGTTACTGTATTCCTGAATTTAAACTTTGATTTCAAGAAGTAATATGTGCTATAACTGAGAAAAGAATTAAGAGAAAGCAGGACTGGAGTGGAATGACTGTGTAGCATTTGTGACCTTTATGATCTACTTGGGCAAACAAACTTTTGGATTATTTATTCCTTTATATTAGAGAAAGTGCTTCCAACTTCATTTATATATAGTGATTGGTGCATTGAAGGAGACTTTTTGAGTGTTATAGCTACTGTTACATTGGTTCATCTTCATATAAATGTTTTGAAAGCAAGGAAAATGAACCTTAAATGAAGCCATTTGATGCCTGTGAACCAGGTGAAAAGCAACTTGGTATTGGGGAATGTTCCAGGTTTTATAGTCATAAAATCTTAGTGTTTATCCCCAGCTTTGGTACCAATTGAATGTCACCTTGTATTGCTTTGTTATCTTTTTGAAGTTTAGTTTCCTGTTATTTAAGAAATGTTACTAACTATCATAATAGGGGTCTTGTGAGGCTTAAATATAACATATTCAATGGTCAAGTCATAGCTGCCTAAAATGCTTTTAACACCAGATGTATTTGACTCAGCCAGGACAGAAACTTGGTTGAAATAAACATAATCAAATCTGACGTGCCTAATGATGTCAGTAGAACTCCTGTCAATTTCTTAAATCAGCCAAACTTACCAGAACCTGACAAAACACGATTTTCTCAGATTGATGAATCCAATATAAAGGTCTGGGCTTTTCTCCAATTCCTGCCTCTCTTTTCTAGGTAGTAATTTCAATCATTCCTGGAACAGCTGTGGGTTCAAGTAGACTCTGCCTGGAACTGGCTTAGCACTAAAACATGGTGTGTTACAATGGTTCCTAATAACTGGTAGACTTGTCTTCTTGGTGAGACATCTGAGGAACCTGCAGGCAGACAGAGCACAAAGCTTTCTTTAAAAGGTAATAATAAATTCTTGACCCCTCTAGGGAAACATCTCTAATGTTCAATCAATGAAAGAAAGATGTGTATAGGAAAATATTAATACATTTTTAGCATGTTTCTAAAGGAGAGGAACTGGGACTATGTACTGGTTTGAATAGTGTTGCACTGCAAGTCGTGTCTGTCTGGAACTTGAGAGAGCAACCTGATTTGGAAATAGGGTCTTTGCAGATGTAATCAAGTTAGTATTGTGTTATACTAGGTTAGGATAATTCCTAAATACAACGTGATTACTGTCTTCATAAGAAAAGGGTAATTTGAAATACAGACATGAATAAAGTCACGTGAAGAAAGAGGCAGCCAAGGGGAGCCATGATTGCCACCAGCTACCAGAAGCTTCTTCCCTTGACTCCTCAAAGGGAGGTTGGCCCTGCTGGTTCTTTGATTTCAGACCTCTAACCTCCAGACCATAAGATAGTAAATTTCTTTTGTTTTAGATGGCCCACTTTATGATGATTTGTTATAGTAGTGTAGGAAACAAATATAAACTGGGATCAGAGTATAAGACCATGGGCTCTACTAGGTAACGTCTCAACATCTTTGTACAACCTCTCGATGTTGCAGTTTTCTTATCTAAAATCATTGTAATGTCAAAGCCTGATAAAGACAACACCAAGAAGAAAATTATAAGAAAATTTCAGTAATGAAAACAGATGCAAAAATCCTCAACAAAATAGCGGCAAATAAAATTCAAAGCACAATAAAGGACCACACACCATGATCAAATGAGGTTTACTCCAGAGATGTAGGGATGGTTCATCATATGCAAACCAGTAAGTGTGGTATACCGCATTAACAGAGCAAAGGCGAAGAAATCACATGGTCATTTCATTTGATAAAGAAACATTTAACAAAGTTTGATACCTTTTCATGATAAAAAGCACTCAGCAAATAGAGCATAGGAGGTATAAACATTAACATAATAAAACCTAGGTATGATGAATCCATAGCTAACATCACACTCAACAGTGAAAACTAAAAGCTTGTCCCTTAAGATAGAGAACCGAAAAGAAGGTCCACTCTTTCTGTTTATATTCATCCTAGTATTGGAGATCTTAGCAAGCACAATGAAGCAAGAAGAAAGGGAGTTATCCAAATAGGAAAGGAGAAAAGAAAACAATTTCATTTGCAAATGACATGCTCTCATAGATAGCAACATGCTCTCATAGATAGCAACATACAAATATGTTTCTATATACTAACAATGAACTACTGAAAAAAATCAATAATCCCATTTGCAATAATATTAGAAGAATAAAATACTTAAAAATAAATTTAATAGAGAGGTGAAAGGCTTATATTGTGAAAACTATGAAACACTGATAAAAGACATTTTAAAAGACAAATAACTGGAAAAACATCCATGTTCATAGATTAGAAGATTTAAAATGTCCATACTACTCAATGTGATCTAGGGATTCAATTATTAAAATCCCAGTGACATTAATTACAGAATAGAAAAAAATTGTCATAAAAGCCATGTGAAATAACAAAAAGGCCTAGAATAACCAAATCAATCTTGAGAAAGAAGAAAAGAGTTGGAGGCATCACACTTCCTGATTTCAAAGCATATTACAAAGCTACAGTAAATAATACAGTGTGATACAGATATTTGACATGATAGACCAACAAAAAAGAGTAAGCCTGGAAATAAATCCATGCACTTATGGTCAATTGGTCTTCAACAAGGGCGCCAAGAATACATGATGGGGAAAGGATGCTGGGAAAACTGGGTATCTACATGCAAAAGGATGAAATTGGATCTCCAAGTTTTATACAAAGATCAACTCAGAATGGATTAAAGTCTTAAATATAAACCTGAAGCTATCAAACTCCCGGAAGAAACATGGGTGGAAAGCTCCATCTAATCCATCTTCAAGGTTTTCATGGATATGACAGAAAAAAATTTTGCACAGCAAAGGAAACAATGAGCAGAATGGAAATACAGCCCATAGAATATTTGCAAACCTTTAAATCTAATAAGGGACTAACATTTAAGATACACAAGGAACACAAATAGCAGCAAGAAAACAAACCTATTTAAAAATGGACAAAGAACCTGGATAGACATTTCTCCAAAGGTATAAAAATGGCCAACAAATATGTGGAAAATATCAGGGAAATACAAATCGAAACTTCAGTAAGATAGTACCTTATGTCCACTAGAGTAGTTATTATCAAAAATAAATAGAAGATAACAGATGGTGTTGAGGATGTAGAAATTGGAACTCTTATACTGTTTTGGTGGGAATGGAAAATTATGCAGTTCCCTAGATAAGATAGTATGGTAGATCCTCAAAAATTAATGATAAAACTATTATATGATCCAGTAATTCCATTCCTGGGTATATATCTAAAAGGATTGAAATCAAGGTCTTGAAGGTGTATCTGCATGCTCATTTTCATTCTAGCATTACTTTTAGTGGTAAATATATTGAAACAATCAAAATATCCATCTAGAGATAATGGGGAAAGAAACTGATCTACACATATAATGAAATACTATTCAGCCTTTAAAAAGAAGGGAATTGTGTTTGTGGCAACACAAATTATCCTTGAGGATATTATGCTAAGTGAAATAAGCCATTCACAAAAATACAACTGTGATTTCACCTATATGTGATATCTAAAGTAGTCAAACTTTTAGAAGAAAATAAAATGGTAGTTGTCAGAGGATGGGCGTTGGGGGAATGAGAAGTTGTGGCTTAATGTGTGTAAAGTCACATTTATATAAAATGAATAAGTTCTGGAGATCTTCTGAACAACATAGTGTCTATAGTTAATAATAGGGTGTTGTGCACTTAAAAACTTAGGAGGGTGGTTCTCATATTAAGTGTTCCTATACTCCCTCGACAAGCATGTGCGCACGTGTGCGCACACACACGCGCGTGCTAAAGGACAAAAGCAAACTTTTGGAGGTGATGGAAATTTTTATAATCTTGATTGTGATGATGATATCATGAGGCTAAGCATATATCTAAATTCATCAAATTCATGTTCATTAAATATGTGCATTTTAAAATATCAATCGTAACTTACTAAAGCTACAAAAGTGCTAATGAATTAAGAGAATGTTAATGTCAAAAAAGGAGAAGCGTGTAATTGTAGCAGTGCAGTTGCAAGGGCTGATGGATGGCAGTTCTGCGCAGCTGCCCCTCGCTTGCCTTGGCTTCTACCCCAGGTCGTCCCTGCTCCACCCATGTGGGGCCGACACAGGACTCATTGCTCCCATGCATCGCAAGCCTGGCATGTTACGGTGTCAACATCTTTTGGGCCAACTCTTGATCCACAGGACAGGATCCATTGGAGAAAGACTCTTCAGTCTCAGACATAATCCTGGGGCATTTTCTGCACAGCTCCTTAGAGTGCCTTTGCCAGTTCGAACCCCCATTGCCAGATTAACTCAGCCCTTGGAGTGGCTTTCTTTAGTGTCCCTAGTCCTCACTCTTTCCTTAGGGTCACTTCCTCAAGTAAACTACCTGCATCCCAGCTCTTGTCACACGTTTGCTTGTTGGGGAATCTAGATTGAGAAACAAGGATCATCACAGTTTTATTCTGAAGAAAAACATATAACATCTGTAGAGGGCTGAGGCTAGTGCTTGGCACACAGAACATACCCAATAAAGGTTCACTATTTTCTCTGAGATGCAATGTTCTGAAAGATAAATTTGAAATATGCCAACATTAATCTCTCTTGCTAAGTGTCCAGTGGACATGGGACAGTAAAAGCTGCTGGAGGTTTTTCAGCTTTAGATCCTATCTTCATTAACACAAGTGGGGCTGTAATGGTAGGAGCAAGACAGCAAATTCCACTCCCTTTATGACACCCACTCAAAACCCTGAATCCAAGAACTAAAAGTGAAATAAAACTATTTCCCAGCCAGAGGGAAGGGAGAATAACAGCATGTGTCTTGTAAACTTAACAAATGTAATCACAGTAATTGAGCAACCCAGGAAATAATTTGGCTAGCATAATTATATTACAAATTGCATATTGCACAATTAAACAATTGCATTTTGGTCACAAATGAAACTCCAAATATACAATTTATGGTGAAGTGGAGAGGTAATTTAAAATGAGAATAGAAAAGCAAAGACACAAAAATTCATTTACATTTATTACCATATTGGAGGGTGTAAGGAAAGTAATAAAGAAAAGGATTAGTGTTTTGTGAGGAGAGAAATACAACCGAGTAGATCGTTGCCAAATACTTTATAAGTGCTTTACCACTGTTTGACTTTCCTACTTGAGTGAAACCCTATTTTAAGTAAAACAGGTTGAATTTCTTCTTTTAATTTGGTGTCTTAATTTTGGCTCTTAAACTGGATTAATAAAGTTTTGAATTTGGTGGGAAAATCCAGCATCCAATCATCAAAATCCAGGAGCAGTCATATCGTTTATTTTATATCATTTTATATATGTGCCAGTTGCTATATGCAAGAGAAATCAAATTTTTTTTCTCCATCTGCTATTGAAGTTATCTGGGAATTTGGTCATTTTATCTGATTCTCATGAAATATTTACTGTGAGGGGCTGGAGCGATGGATCAGCCTTTACAGCGCTTGCCTGTCAAGCGTAAGTACACGGGGGTTCAAACCCCAGCACCACATACACAACAAAGTGTTGGAGCAATGGAGGCCACATGAAAAAACTAAATAATATCGATTCTCTCTCTGTCTCTCTTTCTTTAAAAAAAAATTACTGTGGGCTACCTATGACCCAGGTATGACTCCTATTCTAGGGTGTCCAGTGGGGAATTTAATAGACACAATTCTCTTATGAAAACAATGTTAGATATGAGAAAAAACACATGAAGTGTTCATGAAATGATTTCAAATGTGTACAATATCAAGAGGTAAGAGTACAGAAAATCACATAAGGACATGGCCTGATGGAGGAGGAGGGCTGGACTGGGGAAAGAGACCCTGAGGGACAAATTTACACTGAGAACTGAGGGTGCTCAAGAAGTCGAGGGCTGTTGTCAGAGGTCAACTTATTCATTGACTAAATATTTTGCAATTAGTAAAGGGTAAAGAGGCCTGTTGCCTGTGGACTCCAAATTCCAACTCTGCTGCTGGGAGCCATCTATAAACACCACCAAAGCATTAGAATTGGGGAAAATGTTCTCCCTCCCCCCAAAAAATCTTCAAAATAAATCAACCTCAATGATTTCAGGATGAGTTCTATAAACAATTCTGGGTTTGTGTCCCAGAGGAATAGAGACTGAGTATGTTTAATATGTTGGGTTTTTGATCAATGCCATTAAAAACAATCTCAAACCCTCTTTGCTCAGTACTTCCAGTGTGGGGGTTAGATATCACCAAGGATTTTTGAAAATCAACAAAATGATATTCATTGTGTTTACCAATTTTTGAGTGTTTTACTGTGTACGAATTGTGTATCTATTAATATCTTTATAGATGTTGTCCTGCTTAATCCTCACAACAATCCATGTTCTTATTTTGCAAATGGCGTCATTGAGGTTTAGAGAGGATAAGTAAACTGTTTCACGATTTCAGGTATTGGAATATCTGGTATCGAAGCCAGTGTCTTTCTGACCAGATAAATGTCTGCTCTGCAGCATTTTGCTATGAAGCCTTTCAACACTATGAGGTTGGTCCTCAGGCTCTAGTTTGTTATTTTCTAGGCCTGGTCCTCAAAGTGAGTTCCCCAGAACATTGCTGTCAGCATCACCTGGGAATTTGAAAGACATGCCTGAGCTATTGAATTTGCAGTGCTTGGGGGAGAACCCAGAAATCTGCATTTAGACAAGACTTTGGATGATGTGGAGGCTGGTAAAAATTTGAGAATGGCTGCTTCAAGCAAATATGGGAGGTTCTGCCATGCCTTCTGTTTAGGGTCTGACAGTCTCAGACAACAAGGTAAATCTGGGTCATTTCCTCAATTATGAGAGAACCAAGATCAGGAAACCAATTCTTATTCAAACTGCTGGCTCATAGCATTTTGAAGGTCAAGATTTTTCTCTTCACTATCCGCCCCACACTAATTTATACTAGATCCTTGGTCCCTGAGCTTTCTTGCTTTTGATTCACATCATCTGCCTGTGAACACACATTACCTCATTAAGAAAGTTTCTCTCCTCTTCAGCTCCTGGTTTTCATTATATTCAAGTGTGTGTGTGACATAGATGGAAAAGTATCAGATCTACTATTAGACTGTGAAAATCTGACGGGATCTTGGGAAGCGTAGACTTTGTAGATGAACTTATTGAAACCCTTTCCTCTACAACAGAGAAGGAAATCAACACCACAGGGAAGAAGTTAGTGATTAAAACAAAGGAAGCAAAACGGCCCAGCGATAAAGGAAAACACTGTAGAGGTGAATTCGGTTTTTCTCATAGAGAGGAAAGCAACATTTCAGTGAGATTGGGAGTCGCTGCCCAAGTGGCACGTCCTAAGCTGTTTCTGTCGGTCAGTCTCCTTATCTTTCAGGTAAATATTTACCCGAGAATACCTGAGATGGGTTCTGCAGGTCATCTACAAACTGTAGAATAGCTGTCAGGTAAATTTAGAATATGCTGCGTACCCTTCTCCACTCCTTCAGAGCACATTTAACATGTAGAGAAGTCTTATTTTATTTTAGAACCATTTTTTAGCAACATCTCTTAATATTCTGGGAACATGCTCTTCTCAAGGTCTTCGGTACTTGAGCACCAAATGGCCCTGGGTACACTGAGGACAGCACTGCCAAATTTGTAACAATGTTTCATAACCACCTCATAAGTTGACACTTGGTGGTTGGTGGCATTCTGTCTCACTCTCTGGAATGAACAGTGGCGCCTAAGGTGTGATGTATGACATATGAACTCAATTACCTGGGCAGAACAACTGAGACAGAGAAACTGGAGACTTGATTAATATTTTTGAGCTGTGTGGAAAGTCTCACCACTGGATACTTCTGCTGGATGAATCACTCCAGGAGGTTTTCCTATCCATGTTGGAAAGCATTTCACAATGAAACCTTGTGCAGGATGTTCTCTTTTGCCATGCCTAATTTGGAGATGAAGGCAATTGGAGACTCAGCCTTGACTGAAGGAAGCATCGGGCCTGGAAGCAAGTAATGGAAACACTGTTCCTGAAGCAGCAAACAGGACTAGGGGTGCAGTGAATTTGGCCTGAGCTTGTCTCAGCCTCTTAGTTGTTGGCACTGAGAGCTTCAGCCATAACCTCAATCCTCAGTCTTGCTAAAGAGTTTCTTAGTCTGGTCTATGACATCCTGTATGGCCAGGTCCCTGCTTAACTGATCCACCTTCATGCTCTCCACTCATCATCTTCCAGGTTAAACAATGTTTTTGTCCCTTAAAGACACAATCCTCTCTTTCTATTTCCACTGAATGCACTTTTGCTCCAAACACGTCCCTCTAAACGTCACTCTTCTAAACATCTCAGTGTAGATATTACTTCCTTTGAAAGCGTTTCATATTTGTTGGTATTTTTTAGTTCTAAGTGGTAGAAACCAAATCTGGCTTATTAAGCAGAAAAGGGTATTAAATGGCTCATGAAATTTTGGAGCATGCTGGCTAATCAAGCTCAAGGCTCACTTCCAAGGACCATGCCCCAAGCCATACTGTAGGACTCATCCAGTGAGAGAACTGTCACTACTTATGCCACCTAACCTTGGGTGTTAGATGTGGACCATGGCCAGGAACCTGACTTGACTGGTACTGAGATTGTCACCAGCATTCACACAAAACCTGGGCCAAGAACCTGACTTTCCAACCTATGCAGCAACAATTTGAAGGCCAAATAGTTCCATGTGGGGCCTTTGGATTTAACTCTTCAAAGTTGCATATAAACTGTCTTTGGCTTTTATTCTAAATCGAAGTCTCTCATAGGTGTGTCTGATTGGTATAGTTTATAGAACATACCTGTGTCCAGCTACAAAAGAGGCTGGGAAGGCCATGCATTCTGGGAAATGAAATGTATAAGTCTAGAAATTTCCTGTTGATTCCAAAAATGACTAGAAGATTATGAGCTACCATTTAGCAAGACAAATGCTCATTACCCACTTCCTAGTTTTATAAGTAGGTGTCCCCTCAGCCCACTTCTCTCCTCTTCTCAGCGTCTTATCCCACCCCCATATTATAATGTGCTCTGTAGTTTAAAACTCTCACCAGATTGTCTATGAGAAAAAAGAATTCAAGTATGAATTTGTTTTTATTCACAATTGTACTCAAAGTCCCCAGGTTAGTGTTGCTCTGCACACAGTAAGTACCCAATGAAGACATACTGTGGGAAGAAATTTGGTTCAATTAATCTAGATTTCATTAAGCTGGCATCCAAGGAAACTTGATCTCATACCTTCTGCATTCATCTTAGGATTCAACCATAGCCTTGTACAAAATTTTATCAACTTGCACTAAATTCTACCCTTCAACTACTTTGAATTTCACCTCTTTTACTGAGCTTGGCCCTGGAACTCTGACAAGCATTCCAAACCTCTGTTCTTGGAAGTCCTGCCTTTGTGTTCCCAGCCCTAGAATAGAGCCTATCCACACCCAGAGAAATGACCTTGGGGAGGAGCAGTTCACCCTCACCTGCCAAGCTTCCACATAGTTCTAGACCCTCGACCTGAGTTCCTACTCTGTTAGTTTCTCCTGATGATCTCATCCCCATTCTCATTTGCATTACACATTTGAATGGCCTTCACAATTCAGTTTGCTCCTGTAGCTCCAGGTCTGCTTACTTTAATTCTTCCCTCTTTGTACTAGCCTTATGTGGAAAGCTTAGCATTCTTCAAGCTCAAATGAGGTTTGGGTGCATGGAAGAGTACAATTGTTCATTTTGGCCTCGGTGAATTTGAATCGTGGGTGGAATACCCCAGTGAAAATGCCAAGCAAGGAGTGCTGATCATCCAGAACTGCTTCACTGGCAAAGCAGAGCAGATAGCCTGCAAGAGGATTCCAAAGAGCTAGGACAGAACTCAGCCTCTTTGTAAGCCAAAAGAACTTATTCAAATGAAGAAACCAAGGAGGATGTGTAGAACAACAGAAATAAATGGCTGAGTGAAGTTGTGGGTAAATAGAAGAGGTTGAGGTAAAGGGTACAACTGAAGTTTTTTTTCCTAAAAGAGAAGATGAAATATATCTTTGAAACAAGCCATACTTAATAAAATCCTAGGTTATTTTCCAGTGACTCACAGTTCAGATTTTCTTAAGAAAGTGCATAGGTGATATTTCTCCAGTCTGTGGGACAACTGACACTGGGCCAGGCGCTTTACATGTGCCGTCTTATTAAACCTTCATGAAATCCTTGAAAGGAAGCAACTAAAATCTCCATTGTAAAACTAGAAAATGCAATTTGCAAAGGTAAGTTATTCAAGATCACTCATCTATCAAATGGAAGAGAGGAGATCTGAATCTAAGTTCTTCACCAAGTTTAGACTCTTTTCACTTTTAATGTTATCTTTCAATATGACCTGAAAATCATTTCAGCGCTCTAGCCTTTTAATAAGTCTATATTTCCATACAGATAATTCCTGATTTTGGTAAAGAAAGAAAAGTGTGAGGGTATGGTTCATTCTGCTCATCCTTAGGATTTTAGGCATAAGAAGCACCTGAGGAGAAAAATGGGTGAAAGACAAGTTTGGAAAAATTTACATGTATGCCATTGGGAAATTCTTACTTTCTTTTGGAAAAATTCCAGAGTGTCAAGGCTTGATGTGGTTCACAATGAGAAACGAAAAAGATAAGACTAGAAACCTCAAATGGAATTATATTTAGCCTGTTCCCTATCTCTGGGTCCTATGTGGCCTTTTATCTAGATTATTTTCTCACATTGCTCCAAGTTTTCCTCAGCAAATGAACAGTAAGAAGTGATGTAGATATTAACTCAAAGAGGTAATGTTAAATCAGTAGGAATACTACTACTAAAATAAAAGGTGAATATTATCAGAAAACCTGAATGAATGCTTGAACAAATTACTAGAATTAGTGAATTTAGCAAAGTTACTGGATATAAGATTGATATACAAAAACCAGTTGCATTTTAATTGTAGAGCAATAAACACATTAAAAATAAATTTAAAAATAACCATTTAAATTAGCTTTTGAAATCATCAAATACCTAATAATTGTTTTATCAAAAGAAATATAAAACTTTTACAATGAAAACTTAAAAATTACCACATAACTTAGAAAAATAAAGTATACCTTAAAAAAGAGAGATCTTTAAAAATAACAACATTGTTAAGATGTCAGTTATCCTCAAGTTGATCTATAGATTAGATGGAGTCCCAGTTAAAATCCAGCACTTTTTTTTTTTTTTTTTTTTTGTAGCAGGTAACAGATGACCCTAAAATTTATATAGAAATGCAGATAACCTGGGATAGCCAAGAATAAAGTTTTGGTCTTATATTATCAAAATCAAGGCATTATAAAATTACACTAAGTAAGACAGCATAATAGGGCATATTGGCATGACACTAGATAAAGAGATTAATAGTACTGAAGAAGGCCTAAAAATAGGATTATATTTATGCAATTAATTTTTTGACCAATGCAATTCAATATGAAAAGGGACATTTTTCAAAAAAATGGTGTTGGAATGACAGGATATTTCTATGGAGAAGGAAATCTTATGAATGAAATATCACATGCAAAATTTTATTAGAGATGGATCATAAACCTCAGAGAGGAAGCAAAGTCCATATAGCATTTGGAAGGACACATTCGAGCCTATTTTCATGACCTTAAGGTAGGGACAATTTCTTAAATAGGAGACAAAAAGCATTAAAAATAAAGAAACATTGGACTTCATCAAATTAAAAAACTTTAATTCAATAAGTGCACCATTAAAAATGAAAAGGCCTGAGATAAAATGTTCACAAAGCATTTATCTTGTGAACAACTTGTACATAGAATAGCATATTCCTGTAAATCAAAAGACAACTAAAAATTGGCAATTATTTTCACACCTTTGATAAAAGAAGTTATCCAAATTCCCTTTCTGACATATGAAAAAGTACTCAATTGTATTAGTCATCAAGCACCTGACAATTAAGACCATACAGAGTTACTACCATCTAGAATAATGAAAATTAAAACAAATTTGACAGAAGCAAATATTAATGCAATTGTGGAATAACTAAAGTTCTGCATTGTAAAAACAAGTTTGGGAAGTTGGTCATTTCCGTTTAATCAGGCACCTGACCCAGACACATGGTAATATAATGAGTGCATATGCTTACAAAGGACTTGTCTAAGGAGATTCATAGCACAATCTTTATTCACAATCATAAAGTTGGACCCCTCCATCTATCCTTTATAAAAATTAATTCAAATATAGCAAAGGGCTAAATATTATGCTATAAAAATCAGAAGAAGGGGCTGGAGCGGTGGCTCAGCGGTTTCGGCGCTTGCCTGGCAAGCACGAGGACCGGGTTCAAACCCCAGCACCACGTACACAACTGAGTGTTGGAGCAACTAAGGCCATGTGAAAAACTAAATAAAGTTGTTTCTCTCTTTCTCTGTCTCTCTCACTGTCCCTCTCTCTTTAAAAAAAAAAAATCAGAAGAAAACATGTATAAATCTCCATGACCTTGAATAGACATTGGTTTCTTAGATATGATATAAAAATATAAGAAACAAAAGAAAAATGAATAAATGTGGCATAATCAAAACTAAAAAAAATTTGTACTTCAAAGGAGAAGATCAAGAAAATGAAAACAATCTACAGAATAGGAGAAAATATCATCAAATCTTCTATCTGATAAAGGCCAAATATACACAATATATAAAGAACTCATAACTAAAAAAGAAAAGACAACCTAATGTTTGAAATGGGCAAATAAGAGGCTAGAGCAGTGGCTCGGTGGTTAAGGCTCTTGTCCAGTATGCACAAGTACAAGGGTTCAAACCCCAGCACCCAGGTACACAACTAAGTGTCAGAGTAATGAAAGCCATGTGAAAAACTCAATAAAATATTGATTCTTTCTGTCTCACTTTCCTTCTCTCTTTTAAAAAAATAAATAAAATGGGCAAAGAATTTCAATAGATATTTCTCTGAAGAGCATGGACAACATACACATGAAATTATATTCAACATCATTAGTCATCAGAGAAATGCAAATCAAAACAAAACGAGATGCTGCTTCACAACCACCAGGAGGACAATAATGAAAAGGACAGATGATGAATGTTGCAGGGAGGTGAAGATCCTGGAACCCTCAGACATCATACGTTGTTGGTGTGATGTAAAGTGGTGTAATCACTGTGAAAACTAGTTTGACAGCTCCACAAAATGTGAAACATAGAATTGCAATAAAACCCAGGAATTCCCCTTTAAATTATAGTCCCAAGAGAAATGAAAATATACAGTCTCACAAACGCTTGTACACAAATGTTCACAGCATTGCTCCTTATAGCCAAAGGTGGAAAAATTTGAAAATTCATCAACTGAAGGATACATGGTCATATAGCTGTACAATAGCGCAGTATTCAGCTATTAAAAGAAAATAAGTACTTATACATGCTCCAACACGTACAACACCTGAACCTGTTATGCCAAGTAATGGAAGTTAGGTCACAAATTGTATATTCATGAAATATCCAGAAAAGTCAAATCTATAGAGATGGAAAGTAGATGGTTGCCAGGGACTGAGAGGAGAATCAAATTGGTAGTGATTATAAATGAGTAGTGGTGTAAGTGATATATTTCATTTATTTGGTACTGGGGATTGAACCCAGAGGTGCTTTACCACTGAGCTACATGCCCAGATCATTTATTTTTTACTTTTGAGACAGGGTCTTGCTAAGTTATTCAGGGCCTCACTGAGTTGTTGAGGCTGGCCTCAAACTAGATCCTCCTGCTTCAACCTTCCAAGTCACTAGGATTACAGGCATGCTGCATCATGCCCCAATAGGCAGTTTATTTTTTGAAGTAATGGGAATGTTCTAGAATTATATTGTGGTGATGGTTGAAAAACTTTGTGAACACATTAAAAACCAATGAATTGTGCACTTTGAGAAGACAAATATTATGGTATGTGAATTGTATACCAATTAAACAGGAGGAAGAAAACATCACCTTGAGTGAAAGACGTGAGATGCATGCCATATGATGTCATTCACATGAAGTTCAAGAACAGACAAAATCATTCTACAGTGACGAAAGTCAGAGTACCTCAGGGGGTGGACACGGATTACAAAGAAAGCCGAGAAGCACTTTATGGGGTGATACAAATGCCCTGCACCTTTTATCTGAATAATGGTTATGTGAATACTCATCAGGGTATACACTGGAGATTTGCGTACAAAATTTCATGAAAAAGAATAAACAAAAAGACAAAAGAAACAAATTCATTTATTTATTTCCACCCTCCCCCCCCCAAATGTACTTCTTGAGAACTGACTGTATGCTATTTA